>CP092872.1:87716733-87738533 GCA_030710605.1 Cordylochernes scorpioides | reverse complement strand
ATAAGATTTTTAAAATAATTGTTTGTTATTAGCATTTTCTATTTGTTTGCATCAGCATAATTTAATCTAATCTTTGATAGAGGGCGCTGTTCGTGAGCTAAGTAGAATAATTTGAATATATAGTTTTAATAATTGATTTATATATTTTTTAAAATGGTCTATCGTCTTCCCCGTATTTTTTTACCTATCTATGGAAATTTTGGTTTGAATTAGTGAACTCCTGCGAATTTGTATACCGGACATACAAACAAACATTGATTTTTATATATATATAGATTTATATTATACCAAGTTTTCTCTTGTTGAAGAGCGTTCATACCCGAAAGCTAGAGGATAAAAAGGTTTTTTTAAAATATACTTTTCCCTGGAGGTCTGATGATTTTACTCACTTTTTAGAAATTACCAATATGTAAATAGGTAACCACAGTTATATACAGTCTTGGTGGAGAGATATAAAAACTACTGTGCGTGTCTTATAATCATCTTATTCATTCTTTAACGATATTATTAGATTTTCTACTGAACTATAGAACTGTACAAGTACATAAAACCCTCGTCGGTCAATGAATTCGAGAAGAGAGGGGGTGCTATAAGCAGATCACTTTTAATGTAAAACGCATCATACTACGTATTTATAATCGAGGCGCTTAGAGGGGGTGCTATAGACAGGTTTAACTGTACCATTATTTGAGCCCTATCTGATAAATCCAAATTATTTTAAAAATAAAATTATATCTTAGATAATAAAAGGCATATATTGGATTTAATAAAATATTTATTTTGCCTTTAGGCGAAACGCGTCGGTACCAAAACTGGTTAAAATCGTTTTAAAAATAGAGCAATCCATGCTTAATTCATTAGATAATAAAAGGCATATATTGGAAGGCAAAATAAATATTTTATTAAATCCAATATATGCATTTTATTATCTAATGAATTAAGTATGGATTGCTCTATTTTCAAAAAAATATATATGTATGCCACGAAGAATCGATTTGTAACGCAGCAAAGTTTAAATGTAAGATTTACCTTAAATATTAATCATAGGCATATTTATCAAATAAAAAAAAAAAGACTTTTTAGATTTGTAAAAATAAATCGTTTTGAAATATTGTTGGCACCGACTTTGATGTTCTTTTTCTACCTGTGAAGAACCTCATCGGTGTCTAAAAATACAGAGGAGGTCCTGCCTAGGTTATAATGAACTATTTCTTAATTGATTCTTAATTGAGGTCCAGGACTATTTAAGACTGAAGTATGTCTTAAGGCTGATTCAAAATTTAGAACGGTTCTGAACTTTCGACCGCAACTCCTAAACCCCTTTTTTGTTTATTATAACAAAAAGCAAGATTGGCAAATTCAAATGGATAAATTATTGATGTTTTTTACACATATTCTTGCTATCATCCTTAGATAAGAGTCTTAAGCACATGGTAACAGCATTGTTACCATCCTTAAACCTGATTGTTAAGCCCATGGTAACAGTATATTGTTACCATCCTTAAACCAGATTGTTAAGTCCATGATAACATCATTGCTACCATCCTTAGACCTCATTGTTAAGTCCATGGTAACAGTTTATTGTTACCATCCTTAAACCAGATTGTTAAGTCCATTGTAACAGCATTGCTACCATCCTTAGACCTCATTGTTAAGTCCATGGTAACAGCATTGCTACCATCCTCAGACCTCATTGTTAAGTCCATTGTAACAACATTGTTACCATCCTCAGACCTCATTGTTAAGTCCATGGTAACAGCATTGCTACCATCCTCAGACCTCATTGTTAAGTCCATTGTAACAACATTGTTACCGTCCTTAGACCAGATTGTTAAGTCCATTGTAACAACATTGTTACCATCCTCAGACCTCATTGTTAAGTCCATTGTAACAGCATTGCTACCATCCTTAGACCTCATTGTTAAGTCCATGGTAACAGCATTGCTACCATCCTTAGACCTCATTGTTAAGTCCATTGTAACAACATTGTTACCGTCCTTAGACCAGATTGTTAAGTCCATTGTAACAGCATTGCTACCATCCTTAGACCTCATTGTTAAGTCCATTGTAACAGTATTGTTACCATCCTTAGACGTCATTGTTAAGTCCATTGTAACAGCATTGCTACCATCCTTAGACCTCATTGTTAAGTCCATTGTAACAGCATTGCTACCATCCTTAGACCTCATTGTTAAGTCCATTGTAACAGCATTGTTACCATCCTTAGACCAGATTGTTAAGTCCATTGTAACATCATTGCTACCATCCTTAGACCAGATTGTTAAGTCCATTGTAACAACATTGTTACCATCCTCAGACCTCATTGTTAAGTCCATGGTAACAGCATTGCTACCATCCTCAGACCTCATTGTTAAGTCCATTGTAACAACATTGTTACCGTCCTTAGACCAGATTGTTAAGTCCATTGTAACAGCATTGCTACCATCCTTAGACCTCATTGTTAAGTCCATGGTAACAGCATTGCTACCATCCTTAGACCTCATTGTTAAGTCCATGGTAACAACATTGCTACCATCCTTAGACCTCATTGTTAAGTCTATTGTAACAGCATTGCTACCATCTTTAGACCTCATTGTTAAGTCCATTGTAACAGCATTGCTACCATCCTTAGACCTCATTGTTAAGTCCATTGTAACAACATTGTTACCATCCTCAGACCTCATTGTTAAGTCTATTGTAACAGCATTGCTACCATCTTTAGACCTCATTGTTAAGTCCATTGTAACAGCATTGCTACCATCCTTAGACCTCATTGTTAAGTCCATGGTAACAACATTTTACCATCCTCAGACCTCATTGTTAAGTCCATGGTAACAAAATTGTTACCGTCCTTAGACCAGATTGTTAAGTCCATTGTAACAGCATTGCTACCATCCTTAGACCAGATTGTTAAGTCCATTGTAACAGCATTGTTACCATCCTTAGACCTCATTGTTAAGTCCATTGTAACAGCATTGTTACCATCCTTAGACCTCATTGTTAAGTCCATGGTAACAACATTGTTACCATCCTCAGACCTCATTGTTAAGTCCATGGTAACAGCATTGCTACCATCCTTAGACCTCATTGTTAAGTCCATTGTAACAACATTG
Organism: Cordylochernes scorpioides; assembly: GCA_030710605.1. Classification (NCBI taxonomy): domain Eukaryota; kingdom Metazoa; phylum Arthropoda; class Arachnida; order Pseudoscorpiones; family Chernetidae; genus Cordylochernes; species Cordylochernes scorpioides. The sequence continues at coordinate 87,735,420 of CP092872.1, read as the reverse complement.
TTACCGTCCTTAGACCAGATTGTTAAGTCCATTGTAACAGCATTGCTACCATCCTTAGACCTCATTGTTAAGTCCATTGTAACAGCATTGTTACCATCCTTAGACCTCATTGTTAAGTCCATTGTAACAACATTGTTACCATCCTTAGACCTCATTGTTAAGTCCATTGTAACAACATTGCTACCATCCTTAGACCAGATTGTTAAGTCCATTGTAACAGCATTTTTACCATCCTTAGACCAGTTTGTTAAGTCCATTGTAACAGCATTTTTACCATCCTTAGACCAGATTGTTAAGTCCATTGTAACAGCATTGTTACCATCCTTAGACCAGATTGTTAAGTCCATTGTAACAGCATTGTTACCATCCTTAGACCAGATTGTTAAGTCCATTGTAACAGCATTGCTACCATCCTTAGACCAGATTGTTAAGTCCATTGTAACAGCATTGCTACCATCCTTAGACCAGATTGTTAAGTCCATTGTAACAGCATTTTTACCATCCTTAGACCAGATTGTTAAGTCCATTGTAACAGTATTTTTTCCATCCTTAGACCAGATTGTTAAGTCCATTGTAACAGCACATTTTTACCATCCTTTGACCAGATTGTTAAGTCCACGGTAACAGCATTGTTACCATCTTTAGACCAGATTGTAAAGTCCATGGTAATAGCATTGTTACCATCGTTAGACCAGATTGTTAAGTCCATAGTAACAGCAATACTATCACTCTTAGTCCAGATTGTTAAGTCCATAGTAACAGCAATACTATCACTCTTAGTCCAGATTGTTAAGTCCGTGGTAACAGCAATACTATCACCCTTAGACCAGATTGTTAAATCCATGGTAACAGCAATACTATCACCCTTAGTCCAGATTGTTAAGTCCATGGTAACAGCAATACTATCACCCTTAGTCCAGATTATTAAGTCCATGGTAACAGCAATACTATCACCCTTAGTCCAGATTGTTAAGTCCATGGTAACAGCAATACTATCACCCTTAGTCCAGATTGTTAAGTCCATGGTAACAGCAATACTATCACCCTTAGTCCAGATTGTTAAGTCCATGGTAACAGCAATACTATCTCCCTTAGACCAGATTATTAAGTCCATGGTAACAGCAATGTTATCTCCCTTTGTCCAGATTGTTAAGTCCATGGTAACAGCAATACTATCACCCTTAGTCCAGATTGTTAAGTCCATGGTAACAGCAATACTATCACCCTTAGTCCAGATTGTTAAGTCCATGGTAACAGCAATACTATCACCCTTAGTCCAGATTGTTAAGTCCATGGTAACAGCAATACTATCGCCCTTAGACCAGATTGTTAAGTCCATGGTAACGGCAATACTATCACCCTTAGTCCAGATTGTTAAGTCCATGGTAACAGCAATACTATCACCCTTAGTCCAGATTGTTAAGTCCATGGTAACAGCAATACTATCACCCTTAGTCCAGATTGTTAAGTCCATGGTAACAGCAATACTATCACCCTTAGTCCAGATTGTTAAGTCCATGGTAACAGCAATACTATCACCCTTAGACCAGATTGTTAAGTCCATGGTAACAGCAATACTATCACCCTTAGTCCAGATTGTAAGTCCATGGTAACAGCAATACTATCACCCTTAGTCCAGATTGTTAAGTCCATGGTAACAGCAATACTATCACCCTTAGTCCAGATTGTTAAGTCCATGGTAACAGCAATACTATCACCCTTAGTCCAGATTGTAAGTCCATGGTAACAGCAATACTATCACCCTTAGTCCAGATTGTTAAGTCCATGGTAACAGCAATACTATCACCCTTAGTCCAGATTGTTAAGTCCATGGTAACAGCAATACTATCACCCTTAGACCAGATTGTTAAGTCCATGGTAACAGCAATACTATCTCCCTTAGTCCAGATTGTTAAGTCCATGGTAACAGCAATACTATCACCCTTAGTTCAGATTGTTAAGTCCATGGTAACAGCAATACTATCACCCTTAGACCAGATTGTTAAGTCCATGGTAACAGCAATACTATCACCCTTAGACCAGATTGTTAAGTCCATGGTAACAGCAATACTATCACCCTTAGACCAGATTGTTAAGTCCATGGTAACAGCAATACTATCTCCCTTAGTCCAGATTGTTAAGTCCATGGTAACAGCAATACTATCACCCTTAGACCAGATTGTTAAGTCCATGGTAACAGCAATACTATCACCCTTAGTCCAGATTGTTAAGTCCATGGTAACAGCAATACTATCACCCTTAGACCAGATTGTTAAGTCCATGGTAACAGCAATACTATCACCCTTAGACCAGATTGTTAAGTCCATGGTAACAGCAATACTATCTCCCTTAGTCCAGATTGTTAAGTTTCATTTATTAATTTAAAGTTTCAGTTTCCTTTGTTTATATCTGTTTCCTTTATAATAGTTTCAAATACTTCAATACCACGTTGGATTATAAATAAATACATGAAAAACTCCATTTATTACAATAATATAGACACCGATTTGTAATCTTCATACCACATTGGTTGCATGGTATTGGAGACAGGATGACACAGGTCGGCAACAAGTATACTGGTGTGGTTGTGATATAATTTGAAGTTTCAGATTAGAATTAGAGAACAAAGGAACATGGAATGCCATAAAACTGGTATGAATCAGCTCAATGGTGGAATTCCAATACTGTTACGACGTTTTCCAGTAGTCATTGTTTATGAACAAGGTTTCTAGGAAGCCATTACGGGTTCGTTGTGGATACAGCTTAGTTCGATATACTTCTTCTTTCTTATCTCTACTCAATCATATTAGGGTATCAAGTTGTGACCCTTAATGGCGTCTGTTTGACAACCACAACTGGGTGAAGTAGAATGCGTCTGCCTTTGTCATTAAGACTGGGAGTACTACTCAGTGGCCGGCCGACTTAGGTCCAAAAGAAATGGCTGCCTCTGACATGAAGAACAGACGCCATGTGCAGCTGCTCCTAACATGGAGTACAAACGCTGCTCATCCTGTATCCCTGGATTAGAAGCACTTACAGAGTACTATCAGCCGGGGCAGCTGAACCCAGGTTTTTTAGTAAGCTTGTTACTGCTCCCCCTCCTCCTTTTTCATCCGGGCTTGAGACCGGTAAAGGCGGAGTTTCGATATACTTTATTGCCAGGAGCTGTTAATGGAATTGAGAATTAGGTACACTAAGATGGACTTGTCTCTAATGTTCGCCACCAGAAGGATTCTCTTCTTCAACGGCCAGCTCTCATCCAAGTCGGGTTAGCTTCCCTAGCGCCGTCTTGTAGGATCATCCACAAGCCCTGTAGGCAACTCGTTGCGTATTCCAATCGCCGCAGATGTGATAAGACTGTCTGTTCTCCCCCAAACTTCAATGCGGTTTTTTGGTGCCTGTTCTCCTCACATATGGCCAATTCCCGCAGCTGGAGTCCACCTATCTTTTTCTAACTTTCCTCTGGAATCTTGGTTTCTCGGATAGTTTGCCATTCATTTTACAATACAATAAGAAACTAATATAAAGTATTTCTATGAGAAATAGACACTTCGGCCAGTTAGAATACATATTTATATCTCTTATATATTAAAAAATCAATGTTTGTATGTTTGTTTGTTTGTATGTCCGGTATACAAATTCGCAGTAGTTCACTAATTCAAACCAAAATTTCCATACATAGGTAAAAAATACGGGGAAGACGATAGGCTATTTTTAAAAAATATATAAATCAATTTTTAAAACTATATATTTAAATTATTCTACTTAGCTCACGAACAGCGCCCTCTATCAAAGATTAGATTAAATTATGCTGATGCAAACAAATAGATAATGCTAATAACAAACAATTATATAAAAAATCTTATCTAAATATATATCACTCGGGTAGATATGTACACGGGTCAATCCCGGGGCGAAGCCCAGGTCACCCGTCTAGTTATAAATATAAAGAGCTTCTGTTGTTATGAGATTAATTTTTTGTAGAGGAATTATTGGTCATTTGCTGTTACATAAAGATTATCTTGTTAAATTTAGAGGATTTTAAATAGATTTATTGCTTGATGCTGATTATTTTGCAGAATAGAGGGGTGAAACAAGTGAATGACTTTGAGATGAAGAGTAAAGCCAGTTAAATTTCAATTCCACTACCTATGTAAAAAACACAAGATGATTATAACCTTACCTCATCCAATACAGTATTAGAGCTCTAAGAAGCGGTCTGGTAGATTAAATTAACGAAGGTAAATGTTGGGGAGTGTGGCCTCTTCGGTTTTGCACCTAGTACACATGGGGAAGCTTTTGGCTCCCTCTTTATAGACTAGAGGGCACAGGTGACCAGATTTCCATCTGGCCAACTGTGTCGATTCCCTTCTGTTTAGTTGGAGGGTCTGTTTTTTGGGGTTTTCTACCTGGTACCAAGGACTTAAGAGTAAAAGCAAGAAGTCACCACAACCCCAACTAACCATGATTTAGCATGTTTTGTACCACCAGGTGCTAAGTGACTAAAAAGTTGAGGGGAGAGAACACTTACTTTGATGGCTTGTTTGGAGCTGAAGGCCTTGGGATCAATCTAGGAGAAACATTAACGAAACCACTGAAAGGATTCGCCAATAAAGCTCTCATAAAAAAACTCTAACTGGCCAAAGTATCTATTTTTCATAGATATATATATGCCGGCCAGACAACCTCTATATTTACGATATTATAAAGCAATATAACGCGCCATTTAAGGAAATGAAAGCTTTGAAGCATGAATGTTACTTTTATACATAAAACAAACTTTAAACATATGTACATAGTTTGCCTTATTACCATTTCTGAGATTCCACTCTTCAGTGTACACTCTTGTTCGGCGGTACATATACTAAAATTGGAACGATACAGAGATTAGCATGGCCCTTGCGCAAGGATGACACGCAAAATCGTGAAGCGTTCCACTCTTCAGTGTAGCATATATAACCAAAATCATCCAATACACACACAAGCCTTTATAAGGGACTTGCCCCATACAGATTCTCATATTTGCTTTCAAAAATATCAGCAAATAAATCTAATGCAATAGTTTATTATATATTTTTTATATCATCATTATATAAGGACCAGTCAAACAAGTGAATGACTTTAAGATGAAGAGTAAAGCCAGTTCAATTTCTATTTCACTACGTAAATAATACAAGATGATTATTACCTTACCCTGTCCAATACAGTATTAAAGCTCTAAGAAGCGGTCTGGTAGATTAAATTAGAAAAACCACTGAAAGGATTCGCCACTAAAGCTCTTCCAATATTTTATCATTGCAGTGAGGGCAGTAGAAATTTGTTTTTTGTGTAAAAGAAACATTCGTGTATTAATTCTTTCATTTTCAATACAATGAGAAATTCCTTGTATTAAATAAAGTATTTTTGTATCAGATTTCCAAACAATTTTCAATAATAGAATTACAATAACATGCTTTTGAAGGAATGTTGTAGGACACTAAATCTATAAAGTTAGTGCAGAATGGTACATTTTTAAGGGCTGTTAAAATATGCTCAGCACAAAATCTAGCCAAATATAATTTAATAAAGAAATATCACTGTGAAAAAAAAAATAGTACAAATGAGATATTGTACTGGGATAAGTTGCATAAATTAAGAAAAAGGCATCTCCTTATTGTGCAACTGAAAGTTGCTGATGGCTTGCGCCATCTATCGGAATAAATATAAACTATTATCGTTGATTTTTAATTATTCCAGAATTGGCCCCAAATACCTATTCTTGATTAATCAATAAAAGCTAACCACAGACGCGTTTCGGGCTGTTGGCCTTCATCAACTACCCGTTTCATGATTTTTCAGGATGCCTTAATAACCAATTTTTTGGTCGTTGAGGTATAGCTTGCACCACGCTGATGAGGGCAAACAGCCCGAAACGCGTCCGTGGATAGCTTTTCTTGATTAATCAAGAATGGGTATTTGGCTAATTCTGGAATAATTAAAAATCAACGAGAATAGTTGATATTTATTCCGATTGATGGCGCAAGCCATCAGCAACTTTCAGTTGCACGATAAGGAGATGCCTTTTTCTTAGAAATATCACTATAAATTACATTTTTTAAAATCGTATATACATGTATAGATAGAGAATTCTTCCTGGATTGAATTTAGACGATAAAAACATGCGAAGGAAGAGGATTTTCTTTTATTGATGCATTAGAGCAAGCTTTCGGGCAAAAGCCCTTCAACAAGCGCGATAAAAAAACGACACTATACTACACTATACACTAATAGTGTCGTTTTTTATCGCGCCTGTTGAAGGGCTTTTGCCCGAAAGCTTGCTCTAATGCATCAATAAAAGAAAATCGTCCTTCCTTCGCCATGTTTTGTATTAAGCCCTAAGACTTTATATTCCGACTTTAGACAACCCTCTACCCTTGATCCATTCATGTATAATACTGTATAGGTACCTGATAATTATGTGTATATCTGTTAATTCTACTATTTATTGTTCTTTAAGACAAATAACTGCTTGTTCTCGACTGTTTGTATATAAGTTTATTTATAATACAATATAATGCGGCTTATGATTGTAAAACGACATTGGAAAATATCCCGCATGTGTTTCTTTTAAATGAAAAATCGAAATTTATTTTTAAGGAGAAACAACGACTATTTCTAACCTTAGAGATGAGGTATGAAAGAATTAATTGTGAAGAGTAATGATAAACAGAAAAATAAAAGTGTCCAGGGATGGGAAACGAACCCACAGTGTTCCGCTTACCGGGCAGATGCCATGTCCACTAGGCTACCCTGGATATATTTTTCCGTTCGTAAATATTATATGTTAAGGCCTTCCTTTCTTTTTTCCTCTTATTTGATACACGGTAAATAGCATTGCTGATTATTGGTATTATTACTGTTATTCCTGTATGTATCCTACATTTCTTCTTTAGATAGGTCTTAGATAAGGTCTTAATAGGGCATTTTTGTTGTTGTTTTATCGTCAATATTTTTAGAACAAATATATTGTAAAACGAAATTTGAAATACTATCCCGCATGTGTTTCTTTTCAACGAAAATTCAAAATTTATTTCAAGGAGAAATAACGATTATTTCTAACCTTTTGGATGAGGTATGAAAGGATGAATTGTGAAGAGTAATCACAAGCCGCATTATATTATATAATATAACAAATATATTGTTAAATTAGCGCTCTGTCTGTTAATAATAAGAAAAATTTGTTTAATTTTACGAAAATTCATTCGCATCTGAAATATTTCAAATTCTTATTTTGATCTTCGCCCACTTTTTTATTTATAAAAAATATCAAAGCTTATGTTCATAGTTCATCTAAAATACTCATTCAAAGAGTCTAACATCAGTATCACTATAAAAGGAAGATTAAAAAATGCAATATAACAGTGGTATGGTAGATTAAACTGGCGAAACCGCTGGGAGGGTTCATCACTGATGAGCCAGGACCTCCCATTAATTTTTCCATTGCAGTAAGGGCAGTATAAATTGGTTTATTTTTTAAAAGAATCATACGGGTCTATAATAGTTTCGATTTTTCATAACAGATAATGCGCTAATGCATCATAAAAATGCCACGTGGAAAATTAGGGAAGACAAAAACTTCAGGAGGAGACAAAAATTTATTTCAGGGAAGGACAAACTATGAATTGTAAACAAAAGATAAGCCACGAGGGAAATTTACAGAGACGCAAGATATAAACATAAAAATTACCACTCTGTTAATAAAAAATAATAAAATTAATAAATACTATGTTACAATATAAAAATATTTGGAAAAAAAGGTTAAAGTAAATTCACACGTAGAATAGATTTATGAACTCTGGTGTAAAAACCAATTACTCAAACCTCACAACAACAACAACAGCAAAGAATAAAACAATTATCTTCACATCCTAGAAGATTGAAGGTCGTCAAGTTGTTGATTCCTCGCAGCTATATCTGTACACCTGGCCACAAAAAACTACAGGACCTACGAAAGCCATGCCGACGCCAAGATGTTAATTGCGGGTTGGTGTTTTTTGCAAATTATGCAAATAGTTGAGAGTATAATTAGCCACTAGAGACCTCCCTCTCTCTATAAATTCCACCCGCCATTACTCCAGTCGTCTCCTTGATTTATCTTCTAACTTTTTAGTGAGCATCTTCAATTTATAAATCACACGGCACACTTTGATCTTGCACGTCCCAAATAACGTGTTAAGTTGTGGTTCCCAACCACTCTTCTAATTGCTCTTTAAAGATTGCTACAGCATTTTCTTCTTTCCACTTTTCTTGTTGATTTCGTGAATTAATTATCCTATGATTCGTCTCGTTGTCTCAAATCTATCTTTTATATCGATGGATTCTCTCTCTCTCGTTTATGATTTTTTTCACACATACACATATACAGCTTTATTAAAAACACCAGTCTTATACAGATTCACCCAGGAAGGAAGCATAGATGGAGCTCCTATACTCGAGGTAGCACAGAACCCAACAACAACAGCCTCCAGGTCCGACGCATATCCAGTTGCCTTGTTTTATAAATATGTAGAGAAATATATTTTGAATGCTAAAGTTGAAATCCGGAAACAACCCCGATCGCATAATTCTAGAGAGTTCTTTAAAAAATATGCATAGTGGGTACTTCTTGTTTTAAATGCTGGGGTCAGGAAACAACCCCGATCTCATGGTACTATGGAGGAGGACTCTACCCAGATGTATCTATAGATACTTACTGATGTTAGAGCTGGGGTCAAGAAACTACCCCGATCTCATGGTACTATGGAGGAGGACTTTACCAAGATGTATCTATAGATACTTCCTGATGTTAGAGCTGGGGTCAGGAAACTACCCCGATCTCATGGTACTATGGAGGAGGACTCTACCCAGATGTATCTATAGATACTTCCTGATGTTAGAGCTGGGGTCTGGGAACTACCCCGATCTCATGGTACTATGGAGGAGGACTCTACCCAGATGTATCTATAGATACTTCCTGATGTTAGAGCTGGGGTCAGGAAACTACCCCGATCTCATGGTACTATGGAGGAGGACTCTACCCAGATGTATATATAGATACTTCCTGATGTTAGAGCTGGGGTCTGGGAACTACCCCGATCTCATGGTACTATGGAGGAGGACTCTACCCAGATATATCTATAGATACTTCCTGATGTTATAATTGGTAACCAAATAAACCAGATATTATATTTATTCATATTTATGTAAATCTGAAGTAGTCTATTCATATTTGAATATAAAAACTTCATTCGTAGTTTATTGGTTATAGATTTATATTCTTCTGATTAGATTGTTATCCGCGGTATTTATCTCCCTATCCTATTCCTTGAATATCTGGTCATAGAAATTGTTAAATTTTTTTCGCTTTTCAAGATTCTAATTTTAACGAATGTCTTATTATACAAAGTGTAGAATAATATTGAAATTTTAATAATAATGAAATTTTGAAACAATATTAATTTGTCTCTTTTGGAAAACCTAGGTTTTTTACCTTTTTATTCAATACAGTAAAACCTCCTTTTAAATTATAATTAGATTTATATATATATATATATATATATATATATATTATATAATCTAAAAATTTAAATATTTCTATATTTAAAAATATATATATTAGTAAATTAAATTTAATTGCCATCTATTGTTAAAATTTTACACAAATAAATTTACTGGCAATGCGCTTCTTTTAAATATCATCAAATATTATCTCTACAGACCTTACTGCAATGATATGAGTTATTGAATGAGAGGGCTTGGCTCATCAGTAGTGAACCCTCTCAGCGGTGTCGCCAAATTAATCTCTAGACCGCTCTACTATTGTATTGGATTGGTTTGGAATATACTAGTTTTGGTTATCATCGTTTTTAGAATGACTTTCAGTTTTGTTATAAATATGCGTAGTTAACATATCTATCTTTTTGAATCACTAATATAGGATTAACTTTATAAATTCTATATAATGTGAAAATTTAATACGATTAATCCTTTTAATATATTGTAATACGCATTTCACAATAATGTGAAAATAACTAATGTGTAATATTTCCTTAAGTAATTGAAAATAAAAGCTACTTGACGGTAAATAATTATCTTTTTCTTATCACGACTGCACCTTCAACCCTTTATCTTATCAATCCTTTGTCTTATCAACCCTTTCTCTAACAACAAACAAATTATTCATAACATATATATATATATATATATAGAGAGAGAGAGAGAGAGAGATTGAAACTGATTTATTATAACGTCCATATAAGATTATATAAGGTTAAATACATAAAATGAATAAATAAGATTAATAATGATAGATATATGAATACATAGATATAAATAGATATAATAATTGATAAATATACATATATATATAAATATATATACAAGGTCTTCGTTGGTGGCGCCCACCGCGAGAAAGACTCCGCCACCGATGGACTGCGAGAGTTCTTTCCCACAAAGTGGGCAGGTCGAGGTGTTGGCTGGTTTTACCCACCTCAAGACCAAGATGGTACTTGTAGATGGTAGCCTTCGCCACACTGGTTAGCTTCACTGCCTCGGGATGGAGGCCGATGCCGAAGAGCCAGGCCTAGAGAGAGAGAAAGAGCCAGGCCTAGAGAGAGAGAAAGAGCCAAAGTGTTCTTCAGAGAGAAGTTTCCTTTTACCATCGAGCAGATAAATAGTAAAATTGATGATTTTGGCGATGAAAACAGTCCTTTGTTTAAAGGTGTATTCTAGTGAGAGTGTCCTCTCATGGAGGTTCTACTATATACACAATTATTAATATAGATTCGACACATTTTTTTTTTAACATATACACTTGAAACAATAAATATATTAAAATATAAATATAATTCACAATAAAATATTTTTAAAAAATAAAAATCGCTTTGCTTTATTAAAAGACTTCTTCAAAATTTGTAGCAACTTCACCTTGTATTGCTAAGGTAATAATAATCAATTTGGGTCAAAAAGTGATCCCTAGTAAATTTCCATAGAAAAGATCCCTAGTAAAAACTCTCACCAAACGTGCTTTCACAAATTGCTCCACTGATGAACTTAAATATATAGAATTGAACACTATCCAGGAAGAATTAATATCGAATGGATATACAAAGGAATTTGTCAATAAACATTCATATAAAATTAATAGTATTCATACCAAAAAAAGATTTTAAAAATAAATGTATAATGCCATATGGAGCAGGAGCTAAGAAAATAGCTCATTAAAATAGCATATTAAAATATTCCGGAATAACCACTGTTTTTAAAAATTCACCATTTCATTACAAAGCAGAAGGTGGAGATAGGGAACAAAGGATGTTGTGTATATAATCCCATGTAAAAGCTGCAATGTATCCTACATTGGAGAGACAGGCCGTTTCCTTGGGACCAGACTCCAAGAACACAAAGAGTAATCTCTCGAAATATTTTGAAAAAAAAAAAATGTTTTTTTTTTCTTTACAGATCCAGGGTGTGTGTCACCTTTTTATATAAAAATAATCAATTTGTTTTTCAAACTGTTAATTGTACTTCTTGAAACAAATAGTATATCAATTCAAATATTTGCCCTAAGTTTATAATAGTAACAACTAGGTAACCCAGTCTCCTGGAACATATCCATAGATCTCCAACTACACGGGTTGTCCTGTGGTTTATGAATCAGTCATTCTTGTCTTAGTGAACCAGTTGATCAAGTGTTTCCAAGCTGGTTTGTTTCTTTGTAGGTTCAAAATAATAGTACTGTTGAATCAATTTTACATCATTTTAGATCATATATTCGGTTCCAAAATCACTTTATTAAGTACCGCTCAACAAGAGCAACCTAGTTTATGATAATTGAAACAATGAATAATATATGAAGGTTATTCACATGTTAAACAAAAGGCAAACGCGGGATTCAATCCCGGTTCATGGCTGTCGGGAATCGAGGGTGTTACCCACTCGTCCACCAACTTAATAAAGATAATATATACAAAAAATAAAACAGGATATACATCTATTTCATTAATTACAGCAGTAATAATTAAATTTTTGAATATATTGGAAATTATTTTTCTTCCAAAAAAAGTGAAGAAAGGTGAAAAAATAAGTCAAGGAGAGGAAGTAGGCGTAATTCTATTTACTTTTTGGTGGAAAAGATAGAGACAATTTTAATTAATCCTCAACCTTTTTTTTTTTCTCAGAATCTAATTAGTAGAATTTTCTCTCCCCTTAATCTCGTTAAGCAACAGACAGGAAATCCAGGTAATACGATCAGTGTGGCGTGAATACAGTTTTTTTTTTATATCAAGAACCTTCGAAATTAACGAATCGTTCTCAATCCAATAGCTTCTCAACCAGTAATTTCCATTTCCCTCCACACACCTCTGCTGTTTACTTCCATCATAATGGAACGAGATCTAAGGGAAATTAGTATCATATGGGACAGGAAATGGTCCAAATTGAGTTATTTATTTTTAATTGGATATCACACATTATATGGAGAGACCTCCCACCGTTGCAATCAAATGCTATAATCACGATGGGCCAATGAATAGCCGGGAATGGAGGTTCTATCCACACCCACAATGACAATTGTACCTTCACTTTTAACGACTAATCTAATTGTAAACGTCTTTTTGACAAAAAGTGCCGAAAAAGAGCTTTTTTTTATAGATAAAAATGTTGTTTTTTGGTCGTTTTTCGTATAGGTTTGATGATGCTTGGGCGTTTACGGTTACCACCCAAGGTTTCCTGAACTAAGATTAACACGAAGTTCTACCGAGGCGTCATCAACATAATTTTGGGAGCATTAGACTCAATTCTGATTCGTCACAGTGAGGACCACCCTCAAGGAAAACGACCAATAATCGTCATTAGCTCGATGCGAACAATGGCGTGAAGTTTCTTCCCTGTAATGACTTTATTTCCAGCAATTCTTCAGTAATTTCTGTGTGAGGGGAAAAAAAAACTTCTCTCTCTTGCTTTCTTAATTTACACATAGGACATTTCCGTGATGTTACTTCACGCATGCGGTTAAAGAGAATTACATCTCTTTTCCCACATAGTACATTAACTATTAGATTGTGGATGTTGCACAAGTTTTAAACTCCATTTTTAAATCTCTACCATTTGGAATTTTAAGCACGGATGTTTCTTTTATACATATTACAAACTTCTACTGCCCTTACTGCGATGAAAAAATATATTGGGAGGGCTTGGCTCATCAGTGGTGAACCCTCCCAGCAGTTTCGCCAATTTAATCCACCAGACCGCTTCTCAGAGCTCTAATACTGTATTGGACGATTCTGCTTATATACACAGCACTGCAGGATATAATCTCAGAAATGGTTTTCAAGAAAACTATGGACATAAGCTTATAGGACAGTAGAAATACATTCAAATATATATACTGAATTGGAATGTGTTTGCCTCTAATATCATTGACATTATTAGTATGTATGTAGGAATAAAAAATAGTTACTCTCTCCAAAATATATATAGGTGGTGACATCCAACACGTCTCGTCCTTTTGTGCAATTCCAATCACGCCTGAACCCACTCTAAACATTGTGGCCACCACGACTGTAACCAACATACCACACTACAGTTATCCTACATTATAACAAAAACTACATTACTACATATATATATATAATATACAACAACAAGATTCCTTTATTAAGGACACTCGTTCAATACAAGATTCTCCCAGTTGGGTAAACACACACCCACAAAAAAAAAACCTTTATGAGGGATCAAGTCACTTACAGGATTCTCCCAATATAGCAATGGTTTTAATTGAACACAAATCAGGTACAATATACAATTCAATATTAACATGAGTCTCAAAAGAAGGAACACTATTTACACATGTTTCTCATCCTTCTCGCATTCTCACCCAGTTGAGTAAACAGAAATAAACATAGAAGTTATCATCAGAAAGTGGAGAATAAGATCGACCTTTCTTCAAGTTTTAGATCAGTCATCTGTGTTGCGCCTATTGTCTATTCTGTTTCCAGAATTTGTGAAGAGCTAATGCATCGGGTTTGCTTTTTATTACTTTTGCCATCAGAACATATGGAGAATATTTTCATATTCAATCTTTTGTGTGTGTATGTGTGGGACACTGAGAATATATATAATATATTAGATAATAAAAATGCATATAATAGATTGAATAGAATATATAGACTTACTTTGGAGAATATCAATATGCAAATAGGTTATCAACTATATTGGTGGTAAGATATGCACTTTGATCTTAGCCAAAAAGCTGAGAAGCGATGGTAAAATAAGAAAGAAAGTAGAAAATAAAGTCGATTTTTCTTTGAAGAATCTCTTATTTTTGTGAATAAATATACACGCACATATATATTACATATCGTTCTGAAAATAGAGCAATCCATATTTAAATCATTAGATAATAAAAAGACATGTTGGATTAAAATATTCATTTGCCAATATTTCAGTTGACTGAACGCTAACCTTTATCAAGATATTACATTAATTCATACAAAAATGTAATGCCTTGATAAAGGTTAGCGTTCAGCCAACGAAATATTGGCAAATAAATCTTTTATTCCATCCAACATATGTCTTTTTATTATCTAATGATTTAAATATGGATTGCTCTATTTTCAGAACGATATGTAATATACATATGTGCGTGTATATTTATTCACAAAAATAAGAGATTCTTCAAAGAAAAATAGACTTTCTTTTCTTCTTTCTTTCTTCTTTTACCATCGCTTCTCAGCTTTTGGCTGAGATCAATGTGCATATATTACCAACAATATAGTTGATCACCTATTTGCATATTGATATTCTCTCATTTATTTTTTTATTGTTATTCGTGTACTCCACGATGAGTCCATATAAGGCGTGATGGTGGTGGTGTTTTGTCCACTCCATGGAAAGGGGAGTGTCATTGCCCCGTTAGTCAGCCACATTTCAGAGTTCCCTGTTCACGGTTACTGTAGCGGCTCACGACACCGTACTACAGGACAGTCCCTTACTTGTACTACAACGGTGATGATGTCTAGTCCATTCCATGGAAAGGAAGGGTTGCCATTGCCCCGTTAGTCAGCCACATTTCACAGTTCCCTGTTCACGGTAACCGTAGCGGCTCGGGGCTCACGACACCGTACTTCACCCTACAAGACAGTCCCTTACTTGTACTACTAAGGTGGTGGTGGTGTCTTGTCCACTCCATGGAAAGGGGGTGCCATTGCTCCGTTAGTCAGACACATTTCAGAGTTCCCTTTAGGCCTTCACGGTTACGGTATCGGCTCGGGGCTCACGACACCGTACTACAGGGTAGTCCCTTACCAATGCTGCTTCTCCCGCTCACCGCGTAGAGGAGGGGTTGAACTTCTGTTGGGGTATTGCATCTCCATTATAATAAGCAGAAATCCAAATGGTATAAAAACTTCCTAAAAGCAAACTAGATCGTGTGTGATGTATCTTATGACAACTCTTATGCTTATGTCCATAGTTCATACAAAATACCCTTTCCAAGAGTTTAGCTTCAGTATTGGTACAAAAGGAAAACAGTCCAATGTAATATTACAGCGGTATGGTAGATTAAACTGACGAAACCGCTGGAAGGTTTCACCACTGATGAGTCAGGCTCTTCCATTATTTTATAATTGCAGTAATGACATTAGAATATTGTTTTAATTTTAAATATAACGCTTAAAAAATACATCACATTACTTATATCTTATTTAATTCTTTAGTCCGTTAAATAACGAAATTTCAAAAAGTTATCTTAATAAAGAAACAGATTATGAATGTTGTATATCTCTCTCTTTCTCTACCATGTTTTAGCTACAGGGAGGAAAACAATAAAGACCATAATCTAAAATCAGGGTTGAACCCGGTTTCTTCTAAAGGTGTTTTCTCTTCATATCAGGACAAGTTATGAGTAGTCTTGCAAACACATGTTTAAGCGGTCACTCATGTAAGAGACTGTACTGTTACAAGCAATCGTTTCTCTAAAGCTGGGTACAGAAAACAACTTTCATCTTATATTCATGTGAAGTAAAACAACCTATCTGTAAAGCGACTATCCCAGACCAATCAACACTCGTATTGATTTGTTTAGTTATAGAGTATATAATTTATAAGAATTGTAGAGAGGAGAGTTGAGAACCTATGGACATTAAAGAGAAAGAGTTTAAAGAACTTCAGAACATAGGATTATAAATGAATGTATCAAGCAATGTTATTAAACATAATCAAATATTCAATCACGACCTTTTGGTCATGTATACAGATTATCCTGAGATATACAGCAATGGATGTGAAAAAAAGATGGAGAGATAAATTATAATAAACAAAGTTATATAGAAACATAGAGTTTGATATAATTATATAAAAATGATAAAGAGACAGAAAGGTATACTTTTATTCTCTTCTTTTTATATTGGGATTTCCATTATTTATGACAGCATTCGGAAGTCTAACAATATCATCCAGAAAGGACGATAGAAGCATTCGGAAGTTTAACAATAGCATCCTGAAGGCAAGTCAGCAACATTCGGATGTCTAAATAATCATCCAGAAGGGAAGACAGACAGTCGGATGTGTCTAACAATATCATCCAGAATTGAAGACAGCAACATTCGGATGTGGCTAACAATATCATCCAGAAGGGGAGAAAGACAGTCGGATGTGTCTAACAATATCATCCAGAATTGAAGACAGCAACATTCGGATGTGGCTGACAATATCATCCAGAGGGAAAGAAAGACAGCCGGATGTATCTAACAATATCATCCAGAAGGGAAGAAAAACAATCGGATGTGTCTAACAATATCATCCAGAAGGGAAGAAAGACAGTCGGATGTGTCTAACAATAACATCCAGAAGGGAAGAAAAACAATCGGATGTGTCTAACAATATCATCCAGAATTGAAGACAGCAACATTCGGATGTGTCTAACAATATCATCCAGAAGGGAAGAAAGGACAGTCGGATGTGTCTAACTATATTATCCAGAAGGGAAAGAAAGACAGTCGGATGTGTATAACAATATCATCCAGAAGGGAAGAAAGACAGTCGGATGTGTCTAACAATATCATCCAGAAGGGAAGAAAGACAGTCGGATGTGTCTAACAATATCATCCAGAAGGGAGAAAAGACAGTCGGATGTGTCTAACAATATCATCCAGAAGGGAAGAAAGACAGTCGGATGTATCTAACAATATCATCCAGAAGGGAAGAAAGACAGTCGGATGTGTCTAACTATATTATCCAGAAGGGAAAGAAAAACAGTCGGATGTGTATAACAATATCATCCAGAAGGGAAGAAAGAAGGTCGGATGTGTATAACTATATCATCCAGAAGGGAAAGAAAGACAGCCGGATGTGTATAACAATATCATCCAGAAGGGAAGAAAGACAGTCAGATGTGTCTAACAATATCATCCAGAAGGGAAGAAAGAAAGTCGGATGTGTCTAACAATATCATTCAGAAGGGATTAAAGACATTCGGATGTGTCTAACCATATCATCTAGAAGGGAAGAAAGACAGTCGGATGTGTATAACAATATCATCCAGAAGGGAAGAAAGACAGTCCGATGTATCTAACCATATCATCCAGAAGGGAAGAAAGACAGTCGGATGTGTATAACAATATCATCCAGAAGGGAAGAAAGACAGTCGGATGTGTCTAACAATAACATCCAGAAGGGAAGAAAAACAATCGGATGTGTCTAACAATATCATCCAGAATTGAAGACAGCAACATTCGGATGTGTCTAACAATATCATCCAGAAGGGATGAAAGACAGTCGGATGTGTCTAACTATATTATCCAGAAGGGAAAGAAAGACAGTCGGATGTGTATAACAATATCATCCAGAAGGGAAGAAAGACAGTCGGATGTGTCTAACAATATCATCCAGAAGGGAAGAAAGACAGTCGGATGTGTCTAACAATATCATCCAGAAGGGAAGAAAGACAGTCGGATGTGTCTAACAATATCTTCCAGAAGGGATTAAAGACAGTCGGATGTGTCTAACAATATCATCCAGAAGGGAAGAAAGACAGTCGGATGTGTCTAACTATATTATCCAGAAGGGAAAGAAAAACAGTCGGATGTGTATAACAATATCATCCAGAAGGGAAGAAAGAAGGTCGGATGTGTCTAACTATATCATCCAGAAGGGAAAGAAAGACAGTCGGATGTGTCTAACAATATCATCCAGAAGGGAAGAAAGAAAGTCGGATGTGTCTAACAATATCATTCAGAAGGGATTAAAGACATTCGGATGTGTCTAACCATATCATCTAGAAGGGAAGAAAAACAGTCGGATGTGTCTAACTATATTATCCAGAAGGGAAAGAAAGACAGTCGGATGTGTATAACAATATCATCCAGAAGGGAAGAAAGACAGTCAGATGTGTCTAACAATATCATCCAGAAGGGAAGAAAGAAAGTCGGATGTGTCTAACAATATCATTCAGAAGGGATTAAAGACATTCGGATGTGTCTAACCATATCATCCAGAAGGGAAGAAAGACAGTCGGATGTGTCTAACAACACCAAAAACAATGTGCCAGCCAGAAACTAATTGATTCCTAAAAATTAATTGATTCTCAGGAAAGTTCGCGGTTGCCTGACTCGAGGAAATTAAAGCCGTGCGAACACTGACGGTCTGGTTTGCAGATCCCATCATTTCGGC
>CP092872.1:87465915-87716633 GCA_030710605.1 Cordylochernes scorpioides | reverse complement strand
GATCAAAACTGGGATGATAGCAGTTGGAAATGTGTTCTTTAGAAGAATCAACTAAATGATAACAAAGATAGAAAGAAAAGCTCAAATCAGAAAATCCATTAGAAGGCCACAGCACCTTAAGTCAAGTTAGATTATTTTATTCCATCCACCTATCTGAAGAGGGATCATAAATTTCCAATAATGTAAGAGATCGACCAAATAATATTATCATAAAAAGATATACAGATAAGGTGACAAAAAGAGATGTCATATATATACTATCTTTATTAAGACCACCGGTCTTATACAGATTCATCACAGGAAGGTAGCATAAATGGAGCTCCTATATTCCAGACAGCACAGAATCCAACAACAGCCTCCAGGTCCGACGTATGTCCAGTGGCCACAGAATCCACGGTGCATAGGTTAACGTATCACTGAAAATATATGTCTTATGTAAGAATATTTATAAATTAAGGGGCATAAATCAGTCAAATATGAAAAACAGCAATAGTCCTACGGGTAATAAGCCTATAAAAGCGAACGGAAATCATAGAATCAATTGAAATTTCAAATGACTAGTAACACACACACGCACAACTCTAAGCTAATAATTACCTATATATAATAAGTAAAATAAATTAACAATGATTACATTTTTCAACAATGACTATACAAAAGTGGCAATTATAAATTGAAAAAGTCAACGATAATAATAAAAGTTGTTTAGTAATATATTTATAACCCAGGTTCTCTCCTGCAGCGCAGAACTCCAACTACCTTTAGTTAAATAAAAATAATTTGAATAAAAAAAGCAATGAAATATTAAAACGTCGCCTATGAAATAAATTTATCCATTATTCTGTTTTAAAATTACGAATACCCATATAGATTTGCTACAATGAAATAGAAAATAGTATATACTGACCAATTTAACCGACACCTGAGAAAATGCTTACCCACTCTAGGCCATCTTAAAAAGAACCTCAGAAAAATTCAACTAGAAACATCAACCACGATACTATTATCAGGACATGGATATGTTCAAGCCGATATGGCCAGAATAAAACAAGGCCCTGATCCAACATGTCCACACTCCCAAGATAAGAGCAACTCGTAGAACATGTCCTCTACAACTGCCCAGAATTCCAACTACAGCGATTCCAGACGGATACACTTCTTGGACTGTCCTCATTCAATAACACTGCCCTGTTGAATATCTCAAGAAACAAACCGGCCTGGAAACACTTAGTGAACGAGTTCATTAAGGCTACCAAGATTGACTCTTAAACCAATGGACAGCCCAGGTAGTTGGTGATCTATAGATGCACTCTAGGAGACTCGGTTACCTAGTTAGGAATAGTCAGAACATATTGTTATCCCGCTGCTGAGTCAAGGATGGTCAAATGGTCAAATGGATCGGTAAGGATCTCTGTTCGACTCTTCTTTATTTACCTTCGTGTATTACGGAGAACAAGCAAGTAACATACAGAGAGCATCATCCAACAACAACCGTTAACAAGGGAAGCACGACATTTCTGCTGGCCAGATGAACTTATTCTTTCCTGATTGGTCCTACCACCCCCCGGTCGACAGGTGATGGACGGTTTTAGCCTCCTTTGGACGCCGTCGTAAAAATATTATTGATTGTATAATATTATGATGCACTAGCGCGCCATCTGTTATGAAAATTCGAAACTATTTTAGACGCGTAAAATTATTTTTGAAATTAAACAATTTCTACTGCCCTTACTGCGATGTAAAAAATAATGGGAGGGCCTGGCTCATCAGCGGTGAACCCTCCCAGCGGTTTCGCCAGTTTAATCTACCATACGGCTGTTATATTGCATTTTTCGATCTTCCTTTTATAGTGATACTGATTCTAGACTCTTGTAATGGGTATTTTAGATGAACTATGGACATAAGATTTGAGGACAACAGAATTACATATCATTATAAATATATAATGTGCTTCGAGCAATCGCTCTTCCGCAAATATAAAATTGAGTCTTTTATAAGAACATTTATATTATGATGCACTAGCGCGCCATCTGTTATGAAAATTCGAAACTATTTTAGACGCGTAAAATTCTTTTTAGTTGTTTTAATTTCAAAAGGAATTTTACGCGTCTGAAATAGTTTCGATTTTTCATTATATAATATATAAGAGGGATTGTGGCTCATCAATGGTAAAGGTTTTCATCGGTTTTGCTCGAACAGTATTCAGACCACTCAACACTTGTATTGATTTGTTTAATTATAGGGTAAATGATTTTTCTAAGAATTATAAAGAGAAGAAAGTGTTGGGATCCTATGGACATTGAAGAGAAAGAGTTTTAAGTACTTGAGAACTATATACATAGGATTATAAATAAATGTATCAAGCAATGTTATTAAACATAATTAAATATTCAATCACGACCTTTAGGCCATATATACAGATTATCCTGAGATATGCAGCGATGGATGTGAAAAAAAGATGGAGAGATAAATTATAATAAACAATGTTATATAGAAACATAGAGTTTGATATAATTATATAAAAATGTTATAGAGACAGAAAGGTATACTTTTCTGCTCTTCTTTTTCTATTGAGATTTCCATTATTTATGACAGAATTCGGAAGTCCAACAATATCATCTAGAAAGGACGATAGAAGCATTCGGATGTGTCTAACAATATCATCCAGAAGGGAAGAAACACAGTCGGATGTGTCTAACTATATCATCCAGAAGGGAAGAAAGACAGTCGGATGTGTCTAACCATAGCATCCAGAAAGGAAGAAAGACAGTCGGATGTATCTAACAATATCATCCAGAAGGGAAGAAAGACAGTCGGATGTGTCTAACAATATCATCCAGAAGGGAAAACAGCAACATTCTGATGTGTCTAGCCATATCATCCAAAAGGAAAGAAAGACAGTCGGATGTGTCTAACTATATCATCCAGAAGGGAAGAAAGACAGTCGGATGTGTCTAACAATAGCATCCAGAAAGGAAGAAAGACAGTCGGATGTGTCTAACAATATCATCCAGAAGGGAAGAAAGACAGTCGGATGTGTCTAACAATATCATCCAGAAGGGAAGAAAGACAGTCGGATGTGTCTAACTATATCATCCAGAAGGGAAGAAAGACAGTCGGATGTGTCTAACAATATCATCCAGAAGGGAAGAAAGATAGTCGGATTTGTCTAACAATATCATCCAGAAAGGAAGAACGACAGTCGTAGTGTCTAACAATCTCATCCAGAAGGGAAGAAAGACAGTCGGATGTGTCTAACTATATCATCCAGAAGGGAAGAAAGACAGTCGGATGTATCTAACCATATCATCCAGAAGGGAATAAAGACAGACGGATGTATCTAAGCATATCATCCAGAAAGGAGGTGAGACAGTCGGATGTGTCTAGCCATATCATCCAGAAGGAAAGAAAGACAGTCGGATGTGTCTAACAATATCATCCAGAAGGGAAGAAAGACAGTCGGATGTGTCTAACAATATCATCCAGAAAGGAAGAAAAACAATCGGATGTGTCTAATAATATCATCCAGACGGGATTAAAGACAGTCGGATGTTTCTAACAATATCATCCAGAAGGGAAGAAAGACAGTCGGATGTGTCTAACAATATCATCCAGAATGGAAGAAAGATAGTCGGATGTGTCTAACAATATCATCCAGAATGGAAGAAAGACAGTCGGATGTGTCTAACTATATCATCCAGAAGGGAAGAAAGACAGTCGGATGTGTCTAACTATATCATCCAGAAGGGAAGAAAGACAGTCGGATGTGTCTAACAACACCAAAAACAATGTGCCAGCGAGAAACTAATTGATTCCTAAAAATTAATTGATTCTCAGGAAAGTTCGCGGTTGCCTGACTCGAGGAAATTAAAGCCGTGCGAAAACTGACGGTCTGGTTTGCAGATCATTTCGGCGAACCAAAAAAGAACGTTGTGGGTCCTCGGTCGGATTAAGAGACTCCGGAGAACAAATTAACTTGAAGAAATTAATGTCGGAGTAGCAATTACGTAGACTGGGTTAATTGTGGAAGTCTTTTTGGTGACACCGCAGGTCATCTGCGTCGTCTTTCATCTTATTTCTAATTGTGAACTTATTTGTATTGACAAGAACATATTCTTAGAGAATATTGACATTTATATATATATAAATAAAATAATTACAGAAAAAAAAAATGAAAAGGTCAGGTGTTGATATTAAAAATGGCATATCCTGACCAGGAGCACATGTGCTTTACAGAAGACAAAGCGCCATCTGGTGGAACAGAAAACAACTAAACATTGATTTAACCTGTTCCCTGATATTTGGGTTCAATCAATCAAGAAAATAGGTTGGCCAAATATCAGGGAACAGGCTAAATCAATGTTTAGTTGATTTCTGTTCCACCAGCTGGCGCTCTGCCTTTTGTAAAGCACATGTGCTCCTGGTCAGGATATGACATTTTTATTTTTAATATATACAAATATTTAGATAATTATTACAAAAAAAAAACTAATCTTAATAAATAATAATATGTGACGTTTCTGTAACAGCCTTGTTACCATCCTCAATTGTTTTTTGTTTTTTTTTGCTTATCCCTAGTATACGTGGTACAGGCCACGATAATCATGGTGGGTAGAAGTAGGCGACTGCTTTTACTGTAAGTGCACCACATGTCTACACATGTGAAAAGCAGTTCGACTTTGCACTTATAAATGTGCCAAGAGCCTCGTTTGGTTAGTTACACTCGCTGGTGGGGTTGGACTTTTACAAGAATCGGGGGCCATTGGAGCATTTTTTCAAATAATAAAAAAGTGCCCAATGTGGGAATCGAACCCGGGTCGTAGCGGTCGAAAACCAACGGTTTAGGCCATCCTTCCACCAACCGCCATCCTCAAATGTTGTTACCATCATCTTACCTAAACGTCACACACTATTAATTTATTTGGATCAGGTCTTATTTTCTTGTAGCTATAATCGATAATCCAAATTATGTTTTATTATTAGAAAAATATGTGAATTAACGCGACATTTGTTATAAGAAATTAAAACTACATGGTATTCCCAAAAGTTCGTAAACACTTGCAAAATATTGAAATACCAATATTATTCGCCATAATATTATTAGCCGTTTTGCTTAATATTTTTTTATTATGTATAAAGTAATTGTATTATGTATTATTATGTATTCACCGTAATATTATTGCCACGTGGAAAATTAAGGTAGGCAAAAACTTTTGGATGAGACAACAATTTATTTCAGACAAGAACAAACTATGAATGGTAAACAAAAGATAAGCCACGAGGGAAATTTACAGAGTAGCAAAATATAAACATAAAAATGACCACTCTGTTAATAAAAATAATAAAATTAATAAATACCTTGTTACAATATTATTCGCTAAGTAATAGGAAAAACAACGTTTTAAGAAAAACACGAACCTTTAGGATAACCTTATATTTTAGACGCGTATGATTATTTTCAAAATTAAACAATTTTCTTTATTATATTTATAATTATATGTATTTCTACTGTTCTCAAAGGTTATGTCCATAGTTCATTTTAAATACCATTTCCAAGAGGTTATCTTCAGCATAAGGAAAACAGAAAAATACAATATAACAGCAGTATGGTAGATTAAACTGGCGAAACCGCTGGGAGGATTAACCACTGATGAGCCAGGCCTTCCCATTAATTTATCATTTCAGTAAAAGGCGCGTTATTGCTTTGTGTTAAAGATGGTCTATGTTGAGTTTTTATAACTTTCGTTGGTACTTGTATCACCATGATTGTGTTGATTCACACAATTTCTATGACATTCCATGTTGTCCACAAATCTACAACCTTTAGTCTTAGAATATATCACACCAGTTGGCTTAGACCCAACCTGTACATCGTGTCTCCAGCACTTTTGGCATACGACCAAATTGGCTTGAAGATTGCATATAGCAGTGATATATCATAGTCCTCCTAATACATTATGTTGTGTATAATGCAATAACACGTAATCTATATATAGGGAATGAGAATCACGAATGGTTATTTTACACATAAACAAATTTCTACTATCCTTAATGTGATAGAAACTACACCTATCCCCCGTGTTTAATGCAATAACCCACCATCTATATATAGGGAATGAGAATCACGAATGGTTCTTTTACACTTAAAACAAATTTCTACTATCCTTAGTGTGATAGAAACTACACCTATCCCCCGTGTTTAATGCAATAACCCACCATCTATATATAGGGAATGAGAATCACGAATGGTTCTTTTACACTTAAAACAAATTTCTACTATCCTCAGTGTGATAGAAAATACACCTATCCCCCGTGTTTAATACAATAACCTACCATCTATATATAGGGAATGAGAATCACGAATGGTTCTTTTACACATAAAACAAATTTCTACTATCCTCAGTGTGATAGAAACTACACCTATCCCCCGTGTTTAATACAATAACCTACCATCTATATATAGGGAATGAGAATCACGAATGGTTATTTTACACATAAAACAAATTTCTACTATCCTCAGTGTGATAGAAACTACACCTATCCCCCGTGTTTAATACAATAACCCACCATCTATATATAGGGAATGAGAATCACGAATGGTTCTTTTACACATAAAACAAATTTCTACTATCCTTAATGTGATAGAAACTACACCTATCCCCCGTGTTTAATACAACAACCCACCATCTATATATAGGGAATGAGAATCACGAATGGTTCTTTTACACATAAAACAAATTTCTACTATCCTCAGTGTGATAGAAACTACACCTATCCCCCGTGTTTAATACAATAACCCACCATCTATATATAGGGAATGAGAATCACGAATGGTTCTTTTACACATAAAACAAATTTCTACTATCCTTAATGTGATAGAAACTACACCTATCCCCCGTGTTTAATACAATAACCCACCATCTATATATAGGGAATGAGAATCACGAATGGTTCTTTTACACATAAAACAAATTTCTACTATCCTTAATGTGATAGAAACTACACCTATCCCCCGTGTTTAATACAATAACCTACCATCTATATATAGGGAATGAGAATCACGAATGGTTCTTTTACACATAAAACAAATTTCTACTATCCTCAGTGTGATAGAAACTACACCTATCCCCCGTGTTTAATACAATAACCCACCATCTATATATAGGGAATGAGAATCACGAATGGTTCTTTTACACATAAAACAAATTTCTACTATCCTCAGTGTGATAGAAACTACACCTATCCCCCGTGTTTAATACAATAACCCACCATCTATATATAGGGAATGAGAATCACGAATGGTTCTTTTACACATAAAACAAATTTCTACTATCCTCAGTGTGATAGAAAATACACCTATCCCCCGTGTTTAATGCAATAACCTACCATCTATATATAGGGAATGAGAATCACGAATGGTTCTTTTACACATAAAACAAATTTCTACTATCCTTAATGTGATAGAAACTACACCTATCCCCCGTGTTTAATACAATAACCCACCATCTATATATAGGGAATGAGAATCACGAATGGTTCTTTTACACATAAAACAAATTTCTACTATCCTCAGTGTGATAGAAACTACACCTATCCCCGTGTTTAATACAATAACCCACCATCTATATATAGGGAATGAGAATCACGAATGGTTCTTTTACACTTAAAACAAATTTCTACTATCCTCAGTGTGATAGAAACTACACCTATCCCCCGTGTTTAATACAATAACCTACCATCTATATATAGGGAATGAGAATCACGAATGGTTCTTTTACACATAAAACAAATTTCTACTATCCTCAGTGTGATAGAAACTACACCTATCCCCCGTGTTTAATGCAATAACCCACCATCTATATATAGGGAATGAGAATCACGAATGGTTCTTTTACACATAAAACAAATTTCTACTATCCTCAGTGTGATAGAAAATACACCTATCCCCCGTGTTTAATACAATAACCCACCATCTATATATAGGGAATGAGAATCACGAATGGTTCTTTTACACTTAAAACAAATTTCTACTATCCTTAGTGTGATAGAAACTACACCTATCACCCGTGTTTAATGCAATAACCCACCATCTATATATAGGGAATGAGAATCACGAATGGTTCTTTTACACTTAAAACAAATTTCTACTATCCTCAGTGTGATAGAAAATACACCTATCACCCGTGTTTAATGCAATAACCTACCATCTATATATAGGGAATGAGAATCACGAATGGTTCTTTTACACTTAAAACAAATTTCTACTATCCTTAGTGTGATAGAAACTACACCTATCACCCGTGTTTAATGCAATAACCCACCATCTATATATAGGGAATGAGAATCACGAATGGTTCTTTTACACTTAAAACAAATTTCTACTATCCTCAGTGTGATAGAAAATACACCTATCCCCCGTGTTTAATACAATAACCCACCATCTATATATAGGGAATGAGAATCACGAATGGTTCTTTTACACTTAAAACAAATTTCTACTATCCTCAGTGTGATAGAAAATACACCTATCACCCGTGTTTAATGCAATAACCTACCATCTATATATAGGGAATGAGAATCACGAATGGTTCTTTTACACTTAAAACAAATTTCTACTATCCTTAGTGTGATAGAAACTACACCTATCACCCGTGTTTAATGCAATAACCCACCATCTATATATAGGGAATGAGAATCACGAATGGTTCTTTTACACTTAAAACAAATTTCTACTATCCTCAGTGTGATAGAAAATACACCTATCCCCCGTGTTTAATACAATAACCCACCATCTATATATAGGGAATGAGAATCACGAATGGTTCTTTTACACATAAAACAAATTTCTACTATCCTAAGTGTGATAGAAAATACACCTATCCCCCGTGTTTAATACAATAACCCACCATCTATATATTGTTGCACCAGGTTGCGGCTTGGCAGACTCTTCAGCCTTGATTCTCTCCTGTGCTGGGTCTTGCATCTTACCAGAGCGTGTTTCAACCATCCTGCAAATTTATAAAAGGGAATAACGAGATAAGTCTTCTTTAAGTAGCCACCAGAATCCTTTATTTATTTTCTCACATCAAAGAGAGCAGTGAAGTCACACGTGTACCTAAATACAAATGATGACAATCTAAATAATCTGTGTTTTAAATAAATATCATAGAATATAAAAATAAATAAATATATAATTTAAATTTCAAATATATTAAAAATAATATAAGAAATACGCCATTAATCATGATGTAACACTTCCCCCTCTCCAGAGGTCGTCACGTCCTCGTGAGTTACCTAATCAATTCTCTCAAAATAGGGTTTGAGTCTTGAGACATGGACAATCAATGGGTCTTGGCCAGGATTATCTTTTGGCTCAATTAAGTAATTTACGTTAGACAGCTTCTTTAATATTCTATATGGGCCAAAATATTTTCTCAGTAGTTTCTCACACTTTCCTATTTTCCTAATTGGTGTCCAAACTGCTACTAATTCTCCTGGTTCGTAGCTTCTTTCCATGTGTTTCTTGTCATAGTTCTTTTTCATTCTTTCTTGAGTCTTTATTGTGTTGTTAATAACTAATTTTCTTGTTCTGTTTATTTTGTCTAAGTGATGTTTTATGTATTCATCATAATCATATTTGTCAATGTCCACCGAGATATTCCTGTCGTCCAAAAGAGACGTGGGTTCTCTTCCAAACATCAGGAAAAAGGGAGAATATCCTGTGGTTTCCTGAATTGTAGTATTGTAAGCGTGAGTGATGAATGGGAGTATTTCGTCCCAATTTTTCTGATCAGTGTTCACATACATACTGAGCATATTGATCAATGTTCTATTTAACCGCTCTGTCAATCCATTAGTCTGGGGATGATAGCTCGTTGTGAAGCAATGTTTAATCTTGTACGTTTTCATCACCTCTTTCATTAAATTACTGGTAAATTGAGAGCCTCTGTCACTAATAAGATATTGTGGGGCTCCGTGCCGAAGAAAAATATCCTCTACTAGAAATTTAGAAACTTCTTTCACTGTTGCTTCCGAGACTGCTCTTGTTTCTGCATATCTAGTGTAGTAGTCCGTCAGCACGATTATCCATTTTTTCCTGTTTTTCGTAGATGGTAGTGGACCAACAAAGTCAATTCCAATTCTTTCGAAAGGAAAGTTGGCTGGGGGGATGGGCTGTAGTAGTCCAGAAGGTAATTGGTTTGAGCCTTTCCTACTTTGGCAAAGGTGACACGTCTTAACGAATTCTGAGACATCCTTTAGCATGGATGGCCAAAAGTATTTACTCTTTATTCGGTACATGGTTCTGGCGACGCCCAGATGGCCATTCGACATATGATTGTGATATTCTTTCATAATTTCTCTCTTTTTATTCTCTGGAACCACAAGCAACCACGCCCTGCCTTCAGGGTTCGGGTTTTTCTTAAAGAGGCATCCATCTTCTTCTTTAAAGTTTTGCGCAATTGATCGCCTGCTTCCATTAAGGTTTTTCTTAACACTTTCGATAAATTTATCCTCTTCGTCTGTTATTTGATTTAAAAATAGCCTTTCAAAATCCTCATCCCAATCAGTTTCTGGTAAGGGCCCCCTAGATAAGCCATCGGCGTCCAGATGCTTCTTTCCCGATTTATGTATTATATCGAAGTCATATTCTTGAATTTTCAATGCCCATCTTGCCAATCGACCTGTTGGATCCTTCAAGTTTTTGAGCCAGCATAAGGCGTGATGGTCTGTTACTATTTTAAAGTGTCTTCCATAAAGGTAGGGTCGTAATTTTGACATTGACCAGACAACGGCCAGACATTCTTTTTCAGTGGTTGAATAATTTTGCTCCGCTTTACTTAGGGTACGACTCAAATATGAGATCATCTTCTCTTCACCATCGATGTCTTGGACAAGTGTTGCACCTATGCCGATGTTGGACGCATCAGTATGAACATAGGTAGGTGCATTTGGATTGAAGTGACCTAAAATTGGTGGACTTAATAGTGCTGTTTTTAGGGTTTGAAACGCTTCCTCTTGTCTTTCTGTCCAGGTAAATGATACACTTTTTTTTATAAGGTTGGTCAAAGGGTCAGAAATTTTTGAAAAGTCTTTGATAAATTTTCTATAATATGATCACATTCCCAAAAAGGATTGTACTTCTTTGACCTTCTTGGGCCGAGGAAATTTTCTGACAGCTTTGATGTTATGTTCCGCGGGTTTTATACCATGTTTGCTCGTTATATAGCCGAGAATCTCCAATTCTTCAAAAGCAAATCGGCATTTTTTGTCGTTTAACCTTAAATTAGATTCACGAAAACATCTAAAAACAGCTTCAAGTCTTTTGAGGTGCGTTGGAAAATCCGGGCTATATATGATAACATCATCCAGATAACACAAACAAATTTGCCATCTCAGATTTCCAAGCATATTCTCCATATTTCTCTCAAAGGTAGCAGGCGCGTTACAAAGTCCAAAAGGCATCACGTTGAATTCATATAATCCATGCGCTGTAGTGAAAGCTGTTTTCTCTTTGTCTCTTTCTTCGACTTCAACTTGCCAATATCCAGATCTGAGGTCTATTGCTGAGAAGTGTGTAGATCCTTGGAGAGTATCCATAACTTCGTCTATTCTAGGGATCGGATAGACATCTTTTACTGTCACATTATTCAGTTTTCTGTAGTCCACACAAAATCTGTATTTACCATCTCGCTTCTTGACCAATATTACTGGAAAAGACTAGGGGCTAGAAGATGGCCTAATTATGCCTTCTGTAAGCATCTCGTCAATTTGCTCTTTTATAATATCTCGTTCTTTAGCACTTACCCGGTAAGGCTTGTGTTTAATTGGCTTCGCGTCTTCTGTGTCTATCCGATGTTTTGCCAAATTGGTTCTCCCTAATCTCGATGAAAAAAGATCTCCATACCTTTCTAAAACTTGTTTTAACTCCTTCTGTTCCTTTGGTGAAAGATTTTCGTTTATTTGGAATCTAGGTTCTTCGTTCTTTTCTACCTCTCTTTCTCGACTCACATTTATTTTCGCTGGACTACTTCCAAAAGCCAATGTTTGGTTTTTCATTATTTTTAACGGTCGAGGATACGGATTAGTTATCCAGATGTGTGTTTCCCTATTTATAACATTGATCAAGCTTCTTGCTAGACGAAGTCCATTTGTTTGAAACATTTTGCTGCTCTCCTCGATAATATATTCTCCATCCTCTGTTTCTACCAATGCCTTGATCAATTTCATGGAACATTCCGGTACAATGGAATCCTTGGCACTCTTTATTTTCAACATTTCAAAATTGATTTCGTCATGATTATTCGTCAAATCATATTTTATAGTTTCTTGCTTACAATCTATTTTTGCGTTCATTTTCTTAAGGAAATCTCTCCCAAGAATTAATGTCCGTAAATGCGTTTTCAATATCACAAAGTTGTGTGATAATGTTTCGTCATCAATTTTTATATTTAAAAATATACTTCCTACCATGTCCAATTTTTTTCCATCGGGTCCTGCACAAATTTTTGCGAGCTTACTTATACCATGGCCTGTATCGAGGGCCGTTCTGAGGTCGACCACTGAGAGGTCAGCACCTGTATCAACCAAAGCTTCAAAAGTCCCTATCTTGTCCACATTAATTTTTAATTTGTATTTAGGGTCCAACTTCTTGATTCCGTTTATGGTCGACTTGCTTTGATTGACAGATTCAGGCGCGACGCTTAGTTTAAATCTTCCAACACGGAATATCTATTCCGGGTAGGAATATTTGTCTGTGTGCTATGACATACATCAGCATAAAGCCGAGGTCCTGATTTCTCTGATATTTCATTCATTTGGCATTTTTCTTCGACCTTCTCTTGGGTATCTGCTGGATCCTCTTCTAGGATTCTTATAAACTTGACCCTACAATAACGGGCCACGTGCCCTGGCTTGTTACATTTAAAGCAGATTGGTCTTCCATCTTCCGTCCTATTTTTGCTCACTTCTTGGCTTTTATTGTAAGTGTTTCTCTGAAGGTTTGGTTTCGGCACAAAGTTAGGATTATAAGGACGTCTAGGGGTAGAGGGCTGGGGAAAGTTGTTTCGATACTGTCTGGGGGTAGGAGGGGAGTCGTTCTTGTAATTATTGGAAACAGGGGCTTGGGGCCTGGAAGTGGTCTGGTAGTTTCGTGCGGCAGTCGGCGGCACGTACCTCGATTGTTGTTGGGGTCTAGAATAGCGTGGACCGTTATATAGGTTTCTGGATTTCTCCACACGTTCCCGATACTTCTTTTCAAAAGAATCCATTTTCTTGCACACGACAAGAAGGTCATCGGTCGTTTTAGGAGGGTTCAGGTAGAGCGCGAATGAGTACTCTTTTTTCAGTCCTCCAATAACATGTTCAATTTTTGTTTCTTCTTCCATTGCGGGGTCAACCTTGTTGCACAACACTAGAATGTCTTCCGCGAACCTGATTGCTGGTTCATTCCAGTGTTGCATTCTGTTGAGCTTCATTCTAAGTTCTTCTTTATTCGCGTCCAAAGAAAAATCCTGAATGAGGCGGATTTTAATATTTTCCCAGCTCGTGAAACTAGCCTTGTGTAAATTCAACCAGGTTTTAGCGCTTCCCGTCATGTTCATGGCGGCATAACGAGAGATAATGTAGTCTGCCCAATGGTACAAGAAGCCAATTTCTTCAAGAGATTCAATCCATGGGCGAGGGTCTTCCGTTCCATCATACTTGGGGATGTCGATGTTGGGATTCAGGACAACTGGGTCGGAACTAGCATCTCTACCAATTGTTGCACCAGGTTGCGGCTTGGCAGACTCTTCAGCCTGGATTCTCTCCTGTGCTGGGTCTTGCATCTTACCAGAGCGTGTTTCAACCATCCTGCAAATTTATAAAAGGGAATAACGAGATAAGTCTTCTTTAAGTAGCCACCAGAATCCTTTATTTATTTTCTCACATCAAAGAGAGCAGTGAAGTCACACGTGTACCTAAATACAAATGATGACAATCTAAATAATCTGTGTTTTAAATAAATATCATAGAATATAAAAATAAATAAATATATAATTTAAATTTCAAATATATTAAAAATAATATAAGAAATACGCCATTAATCATGATGTAACAATATAGGGAATGAGAATCACGAATGGTTCTTTTACACTTAAAACAAATTTCTACTATCCTTAGTGTGATAGAAACTACACCTATCCCCCGTGTTTAATACAATAACCCACCATCTATATATAGGGAATGAGAATCACGAATGGTTCTTTTACACTTAAAACAAATTTCTACTATCCTCAGTGTGATAGAAAATACACCTATCCCCCGTGTTTAATACAATAACCCACCATCTATATATAGGGAATGAGAATCACGAATGGTTCTTTTACACATAAAACAAATTTCTACTATCCTCAGTGTGATAGAAACTACACCTATCCCCCGTGTTTAATGCAATAACCCACCATCTATATATAGGGAATGAGAATCACGAATGGTTCTTTTACACTTAAAACAAATTTCTACTATCCTCAGTGTGATAGAAAATATACCTATCCCCCGATTTACACGGTAGATACGTTCCTGAGAAAAACGTGTAAAAATCGAAAAAAAAAGAATATCTTATTTTAAATCTTTCAAACCAGTCATGACTTGCTAAAAAGTTTGGCTTCTTTTCAGTTGAAGAAGAAGATGGCAATTGCTCTATAATTTTTTCGTATAGTATTACGTTAGTATAGTGCGATAAAAACAAAAAAAAAAACTTATTTGGAAAACCGTGTAAAAGCGAAAACGTGTAAAAAATGTTCCGTGTAAATAGGGGGATAGGTGTATATTGGAAAAGCTTAGCTCATCAATGGTGAACCTTTCCAGCGGTTTCACCAATTTATTCTACTAGACTGTTTCTCTTAGAGTTCTAATACTGTATTGGAAGATTCTGCTTATATATGCTACACTTTGTTTAGAATTGGCAAAATTGATTCACCTGCATGCATTTGTGGAAACGAAAGACAAACCCCTGAACACCTTCGGATAAACTGTCCATTAACTTCTGATCTAAGGCAAGAAAACCAAACTAATACAAAACAAGTTGCTTGCAATAAAGACCAATACATTAAGTTTAATAGATTCTGCAGTATATATATTTCAAAGTGAAAGTGTTGACTGTACATATTTAAAGCTACTATTTCTAATTGCTATATGCAAAATTTGACATCGAACGTTTAATTTTCATGATTCCTAATGTTCAATTGTGTTAATTGTATATATTGTGAAATATACACGCAATTATCCTAATTGTGGATATGGCGTGTCTCTCCCAACTGTTAAATAAATAAAATGCTACACTGAAAGAGGATATCTCAGAAATGGTATTAAAGAAAATTATGGACATAAGCTTTTATGAATACCATTTCAAAGATTCCAATCTACATTGTAAAATATATAAGCAGAATCTTCCAATACATAGGAAGTCTAAGAAACGGTCTGGTAGATTAAATTGGCGAAATTTCTGAGAAGATTCACCACTCTGATGAGTCAAGCCCTCACAATATATTTTCCACCACAATAACGACAGTAGAAATTTGTTTTATACATTGATGCTTCGATGCTTTCATTTCCTAAATAATGCTGAAGTCGAAAACTTTTAGTTCTTCGGAAAACTCTCAAATAATATTATCGACAGTATTCGAAATATCATCAATTTTATTAGAAAATAATTTTACCATTGATCCAAGCCCTTCCAATATATTTTCCATCACACTAAGCATAGTAAAATTTGTTTTATATGTAAAAATAACATTGATGCTTTATGAAAAAGGCATATCCTTATCATGCAACTTAAAGTTGCTGATGGCTTGCGCCATCTATCGGAATAAATATCAACTATTCTCGTTGATTTTTAATTATTCCAGAATTGGCCAAATACCTATTCTTGATTAATCAAGAAATTATTTGGCCAATTCTGGAATAATTAAAAAATCAACGAGAATAGTTTATATTTATTCCGATAGATGGCGCAAGCCATCAGCAACTTTCAGTTGCACGATAAGAGATGCCTTTTTCATAATTTATGCATTTTATTCCAGTACAATATCACATTTGTACTATTCTTCCACATTGAGGCTTTAGTTCTTTCATTTCCTATAAAAAGACGACGTGTTATTCCATTATACTAAACATAATGTATTAGGAGG
The DNA here is from genome assembly GCA_030710605.1 of Cordylochernes scorpioides. NCBI lineage: Eukaryota > Metazoa > Arthropoda > Arachnida > Pseudoscorpiones > Chernetidae > Cordylochernes > Cordylochernes scorpioides. Next base: position 87,700,464 of record CP092872.1, on the reverse strand, counting down.
ACTGTGGTATAACCGCTATATGCGATCTTCTAGCCAAAAAAAAAGGGATTAGCAAAATTTAATCCTTTTTTCTCCCCCCAAAAATAATACCATCAATTGTTTGCTCCAGTTTCCCGTTGGAGACAGATGGCGAGGGTGTAAATTCAAGCGCCATCTTTTGGTCACGGTCTTCTGCCTCAATTTAGGTGGAGAATACAAATCTTTCTTAGTACCGCCCTCCCTTCACATTCCTAAGTCCTCAATGGCCCCATAAAATACGATCCATAGACGGTATATTTATGGGGACTTTTCAAAAAAGTTTCCTTCAGTTACTAAAGAAAGTCTTTATTTCAAAAGAGTTACCATTCACTAATGAAATTTGAAACAATTGGCACAAACCTTTTCTTTTTTTCGAAATAAAAAGACTTCCCTATTTCTCTTTCTGCGATGGAAAATTAATAGGATGGTCTGAATTAACTCGAATTTTAAATTTACAGAATAAAGAAATTTTCTACCGTCCTTTCTGCAATGAAAAAACAGAAATTGAGAGGGCCTGGCTCATCAGTGGTGAACCCTAACTGCAGTTTCGCCAGTTTTATCTACTTTTAATAGTTAATGAGGCAAGTCGATGGTATTTTTTTAAATAAAACTTGCCAGTTTTCAATAGAAAAATAAACCTTCGCGTTTCTCTCTCTCTCCCTCTCTCTTTATGTTCTGTTGTGATCTTTGATTTATAATTATGATCAATCATTATCATTATTATTTACATACTGTAAATATGCAAATTAATTCGCTATTCGGTCCTATTTGTATAGGCTTTAAATATCCTATATAAAAATGGCATATCCTGACCAGGAGCACATGTGCTTTACTGAAGGCAGAACGCCATCTGGTGGAACAGAAATCAACTAAACATTGATTTAGCCTGTTCCCTGATATTTGGCCAGCCCAATTTCTTGATAAATCAAGAAAAGCCATCCACGAACGCTTTTTGGCGCTTTTTCTTGATTTATCAAGAAATTGAGTTGGCCAAATATCAAGGAACAGGCTAAATCAATGATTAGTTGATTTCTGTTCCACCAGATGGCGTTCTGCCTTCTGTAAAGCACATGTGCTCCTGGTCAGGATATGCCATTTTTATTTTTGATTTCAACTCCTGATCTTTTTATCTTTCATTTTTTCATATCCTATATGTTTAAATTATCACATCAGTTATTTTTCAATATGTGAAAATTCGTAATGATGAACACACAGTGGTTTTGATAGGATGTATTTGAGCCCCATCTATATTTGTAGAGCCATCGTGTTTCTTTTTAAAAATTAAAACAAGAATAGAACAGTTTTCTTTTGATAAAACTGCAATAATTGGAAGTGGTGATCCCTTCCAGCGGTTTTGACAGTTTACCATACCGCTCGAAATTCCCGCTGCATGTTAAAGCGCCCACGCCAGGGCTGCCCCTGCACACCTCCAAGTTCCCTAGAAGGTGAGGGTAACATATTACAACGTGTAAAATTAGGAAAGACAAACTTCAGGATGACACAGCAATTCATTAAAGGCAAGAACAAACTATGAATGATAAACAAAAGATAAGCAATGAGGGAAGTTTATAGAGTAGCAAAATATAAACATAAAAAATGATACTCTGTTAATAAAATAATAAATACTTTGCTACATAGCTCCTTCCCTATGTGAGCTGTGACCTACAGCTTACTATTATTGTAGTTACTGACATGGATCTGACGTACCTCTGCCAAGGTTTCCATAAGAGTTTTGGAACTTTCTCCCTAGTACCTTTGTGTCTTTTTTTCTTGCGGCGTGAAGAGCGGCTTTGTCGTCGTATCGTCGTCTATAGGGACATCGTCATCTTGGAAGGAAGTCTTGACTTTGACACGGCGGTGGAATCCTGGAGCCTGTCCCAAAAATGTAGATCACAGCACCCATGGCCTCTAGATCTTCTCGGCGATATTTAGTTTGTCTTCCCTAATTTACTTAGCATCTCCACCAAAATGCCACGTGGAAAATTTGGAAAGACAAACTTCAGAATGACACAGCAATTTATTTAAGACAAGAACAAACTATGAATAATAAACAAAAGATAAACAATAAGGGAAGTTTACAGAGTAGCAAAATATAAACATAAAAAACAATACTCTGTTAATAAAAAATCAAATACTTTGCTACGATATAAACCTGCCCATCAACCTGTACAATTTGGTCTGGAGATAGATTGAATTGAACACAAAATTTGAAATTAAATATAAAAATTAAACCCATTATACCAATATATCACCCAGAAGTCTGATATTTTGTCAACTTGCATTGTCATCAAGTGTGAACAAGTGTACCGAATTTCAGATTTCTAGAGGTGCACTCTTTAAATATATTGTAACAAAGTATTTATTTATTAAATGAAAGGATTTAAAAGCACGAATGTTTCTTTTATACATAATACAAACTTCTACTGCCCTTACTGCGATGAAAAAAATATATTGGAAGGGCTTGGCTCATCAGTGGTGAACCCTCCCAGCGGTTTCGCCAATTTAATCCACCAGACCGCTTCTCAGAGCTCTAATACTGTATTGGACGTGACGATTAATCCGCCTTCTACATGCTTTTCGGATAAGCATTTTAAGGCACAAATCATCTTTAGGAGTCACCAAGCGCCCGTCGCGGTGGAGGGCCAAGGAGAGGGCTGGAGAGGCGCCGGCAGGGCCAGTGGGCACCCCGGGGGAGAAGAGGGCGAGGGGGCAGTTTATGAGGGAACCAAGGCAGCACCAAGCACAGCTAAAGCACCGCGGGCTTCAAAAATTTTTAAGGGATCATTTCAGTGATCAAGATCAAGAGATCAAGATTCAGAGATCAATATACTGTATTGGACGATTCTGCTTATATACGCAGCACTGAAGGGTGGAATCTCAGAAATGGTTTTCAAGAAAACTATGGACATAAGCTTATAGGACAGTAGAATTACATTCAAATATTTGCATCGAGCAATGCTCTTCCGCAAACAATAAAGACAAGGCCAGTTAGGCATAAATTAACACAAAGCAATAACGCGCCATCTATACATATAAAATGAGAGGATTTAAAATTTCGTGCTTTTAAATCCTTTCATTTTATATGTATAGATGGCGCATTATTGCTTTGTATTAAAGTAATTATTATTTTATTAACAGATTATCATTTTTGATATTTATATCTTGCTACTCAATAAACTTCCCTCATGGATTGTTTTTTAAAATCAATTATAGGTCTGGGGGGGACACCTCTATTTCCCCAACCATGTGTAAATAGCCAGGACAAGGTGACTCGCGAGCTGTGCTCGAATCTAACACCTATGAATTGAGACGGAATAAATACAGTATAACTACCTCCCCTGTAAAAGACAACACCTAATTGCAGAGCCAAAGTGCCCTTTAGGGAAAGGTACCCTCTTACCGGAGAGTGGCTAAATTGTAAAAATGGTAATTTTATAAATGAAAACAGTCCTTTGTAGAGAGGTGTCCTAAAAGGAAGTTCTACTGTGGTTTGTTCTTGCCCGGAATAAATTGCTGTGTCGTCCTAAAGTTTTTCTTTCCTAATTTTTCCCGTGGCAATATTAAAAATGTATTACAAAATTTGTGGGCATAGACAAAGACTCAAGTTGAATAAATTATTTTAAAAAAGGAAAGTGGAAGGTAAGTATATGAGAGGCAGCAGTCAATATGTATTAAGTGTAATATGTAAATATATTTATATATACATATATATATGTATATAGATGGCGTCAGATTCTGACGTTCATTTTGACGGGAGAGGCGACCATTGCTTCTATGGATTAATTTCCTCCCGGCAAATTTTCCATCTATGTTTTGCCAATAGATTTGGCCCAGCCACATTGCCAGCAAAACACCTCTTTGGTAGATTGTGAAGATTCCATTAGATCCCGTGTGTATCTCATGAAATAAAGTCCGCCCTAGACTGACGAGGGTCATTAGCCCGAAACCATGGTCTCTAGGTGGACGCTTATCAGTTTGCCAAAGCTGGTGTTGTGGCTTTGTCACCGACCCGAGGCCGCTAGTTGCGGCGACGGTCAATAGATGGCGTCAGATTCTGACGTTCATTTTGACGGGAGAAGCGCCCATTGCTTCTATATATATGTGATTAATAATAACTTGATAATCAACTTCTGCCAGCTCATATATTTAATTAGATCTCAAATTATGAGAGGCCAATTATTTTACAATTACTTTATAATTTATCTTTAGGATTGACTGTATACTTGTAGATATTTTCATTAAATTCTATGCATATAATAAAATCACTTTCATTGCATTTTTGGGGGTCGCTATTTTTGGATTATTTATAGACAGTTTGTGTTGATGGTGGTGGTGTCTTGTCCAGAAGTCCTACGCTACGTGGCGGGCAGGAGAAGCAGCACAAGTAAGGGACTGCCCTGTAGGGCGAAGTACGGTGTCATGAGCCCCGAGCCGCTACGGTAACCGTGAACAGGGAACTGTGAAATGTGGCTGACTAACGGGGCAATGACACCCCACTTTCCATGGTGCAACAGAATCAGAATTATAGGTAGTTTAAATGATGAATCGGAAATACAGTAGAACCTCCCTGTAAAGGACACCTAATTGCAGAGCCAAAGTGTCCTTTAGGGAGAGGTATCCTCTTACCGGAGAGTTGATAAATTTTAAAATGGTAATTTTTCAAATGAAAACTGTTCTTTGTAGAGAGGTGTTCTTTATCGGGGTATCCGCTAACGGAAGATTCTACTGTATCACAAAAAAAATCATTAATAACTTCTCTGAAAATTTTGTTTATATTATAAAAATCTATAAAATGTTAACCTATTTGTTATAAATAGGTGATTTTGTTTATTTACATAAATTGTCATTTCATTTTTCTGTTTCCTTATGTTCATATTTGATTAAAAATACCCTTTCCAAGAGTCTAATTTTATTATCAATATAAAAGGTAACAGCCATATGAAATATTATATCGGTATGGTAGATTAAACTGGCGAAACTCTGGTTCACTAATGATGAGCCAGGTATAAAATTCTCAAATCATATAATAAAAGAAGAAGATCAAGTTTATACTACATATCAACTACATTTTGTGTAGGACAGTAAAATGAAAAATTTATTGTTTTTACTTAGTGGGAAAAAATGTGGGAAAATGACTCAAAAAGATTAATTTTATAAAAATCAATCTCTTTCTCTCTCTCATCAGGCCAGTTCTTATGTATGGTTCAGAAATTTTGTATAAATTTATTATTAGTCAATGCAAAAAAAAAAAACTAAATTCTATTCAATATCAAATTCTTCTTTGGGCGATTAGAGCCTTCAAAACTACATCTTCCAACTGGGCCCATAGTCTTGCGAACGTCCCTCTTCTCATAAACTATATTGAATCTAAAATAATTTAAAATTATTTGGCTCAAATTTCTGAAGAGAATCAAAATACTTTTATACACATGCTTCAAGTATAATCAGATCATTTTAAAGTGTGAAAAGGGATTGAAATTACTTATAAAAACAAATTAAACATTCCAAAGCATTTTTCCGATTGGAATTCCATCATTTTTCCGTTCAAACTTTTATAATACACAGTTCATAACAAACCACGGAAATTTTAGGGGATTTTTGTCAACAATTGGGGCTGTTGAGGACTCTAGCTGTCACTGTGACAAGGAAACCCAGGACTCGAGACACCTACTGCTGGAATGTCTACTTTTCTATAGCGTTATACAACAAACAGTAAACAATGTTGTAGATCTATATCAATTTGTAAATACTAGAGATAATTGTCATAGATTTAACTATTTTTGTAAATATATTTATGATTATATATTTTTAACTTGGAAGGATCAGGTTCCTAATCAATCTTATCGTTTCTTTTTTATTATTAATATCTTCGTAACAAATAGATTTACTGGCAATGAGTTTCTTTTCAAAATTATCATCAAATATTATCTCTACAGACCTTACTGCAACTATATGTGTATCTTTAGAGATAATATATCATTTAGTAAGGTCTGTAGAGATAATATTTGATGATATTATTGTAAAGAAACACATTACCAGTAAAAGACACAAATCGATATTTGCGGAAGAGCGATTGCTCGAAGCATATTATATATTTAGAATTATATGTAATTCTGCTGTCCTAAAAGCTTATGTCCATAGTTCATCTAAAATACCCATTCGAAGAGTCGGGCATCAGTATCACTATAAAAGGAAGTTCCAAAAATGCAATATAACAGCGGTATGGTAGATTAAACTGGCGAAACCACTGGGAGGGTTCACCACTGATGAGCCAGGCCCTCCCTTTAATTTTTCCATTGCAGTTAGGGCAGTATAAATTGTTTTATTTTAAAAAGAATCATACGCGTCTATAATAGTTTCGAAATTTGATAATAGATGGCGCGCTAGTGCATCAAAATATAAATGTATTTATAACAAATTATAATTATTTGTTATAAATTTCATCAATAGATGACAATTAAATGCATAATTTTATTTATATAATGAGTTTATAACTGTTTCTTTTCAAAAATGTAAATCAACGTAATTATCCTTAGCGGGAATATCGAATTTTATGTGTTGAAATAAATAAATAAACCTGCTTGTTGATATCTCATTAATTAAACTTCTACTTGCACACACACACATTGTAAAAATAAATAAATAAATAAAAAACTTAGGTCAGAAGGACAGCCCGGGTAGTTGGCGACTTCTGTACGTGGCTGCAGGAGCCTGGGCTAACTAAATAAATAATAATAATAATGTAGAAGATGTCCCTTAAGTACATAAAACGATATAGAGGGGCGGAGTTTGGGCAGGACCCCATTACAAGAAATATTGACCTGGGAAAAGAAGAAATCTCAGAAGACATTGGCCACAGTAACTGTCAAATCATAATGATATCATCTAACATCAAGCCTTTGATAAAGACCGCAAGAAAATATATGAGATGTGTCTTTTTTTGTTTTTAATTATAGGGGCAAGAAGGAAGATGTTGAGAAAATTGTGGCGTCTCAGCAAACATTCCTAGTGATCTATGAAATGTCATCTCTGGAAGATATTATAACTCTTTGTTATCTTTGCATTCAGGAACTTTGATGACTTTGTTAATTCTTGATGTTTGTCCTACTGAAAGATGACTCAAGTTGGGAACTCAGATTGATGTAATTAAAAGGATTTTTTTTGAAAAAGGAGAGATAGAGATATCTACATCAATAGTTCTTGATTTATTCACTTCCGAAAGATTCGGAATATCTCACTCTCGCATTCTTCAGAGGAATAGTGAATCGCCAAAACATCGGGTAATACACTCATAGACAAAACTTAAGGAAATTGTACTTTTTAGCATGTATATCAGGATTCAGACAATAACTCTGAAAGATATTACAGTGACTTTTATTGAAGACACACGAGATAACCAAGTATAAACATAATACACTCATGGACAAAACTTAAGGAAGTTGTACCTTTTAGCATGTATATCGGAATTCAGACAATAACTCTGAAAGATATTACAGTGACTTTTATTGAAGACACACGAGATAACCAGGTGTGAACATAATACACTCATGGACAAAACTTAAGGAAGTTGTAACTTTTAGCATGTATATCGGTATTCAGACAATAACTCTGAAAGATATTACAGTGGCCTTTATTGAAGACACACGAGATAACCAAGTGTGAACATAATACACTCATGGACAAAACTTAAGGAAATTATACCTTTTAGAATGTATATCAGGATTCAGACAATAACTCTGAAAGATATTACAGTGACCTTTATTGAAGACATACGAGATAACCAAGTGTGAACATAATACACTCATGGACAAAACTTAAGGAAGTTATACCTTTTAACATGTATATCGGGATTCAGACAATAACTATGAAAGATATTACAGTGACCTTTATTGAAGACATACGAGATAACAAAGTGTGAACATAATACACTCATGGACAAAACTTAAGGAAGTTGTACCTTTTAGAATGTATATCGGGATTCAGACAATAACTCTGAAAGATATTACAGTGAATTTTATTGAAGACATACGAGATAACCAAGTGTGAACATAATACACTCATGGACAAAACTTAAGGAAGATGTACCTTTCAACATGTATATCAGGATTCAGACAATAACTCTGAAAAATATTACAATGAATTTTATTGAAGACATACGAGATAACCAAGTGTAAACTAAATTGCGTCTGACTCTTTGAAAAAAAAAAAAAAAAAAAAACAGAGAACCGGCAATATTAAAGATTTTCCAATTCCTTAAGTTTTGTCCATGAGTGTAAATATATTAAGAATGACTGATATAGGTATGTCCTATCTCTATTAAAAGAAAACCTCCAACTAAAATTATTTTTTAAATAATAAGGTATTAATATCTTGAATTATGCACACACTTGTTTTATTTTCATCTGTATATATTTTTATTGATTAATTTGTATTGATTCGGCAACAGAGTGTTGTGTTATATTTTGTGTTTTGTTTAGTTTACTCGCTAGTCTAGTTAAATCGAGTCATCAAGTCATGTTAGGCTAATCAAATTAATCCATGTAGCTTTTATTCTAGAATCATTAAATTCGAAATTCCTTGTTCAATTACGTAGAGGTACCTTATTCAAGTTTACAGAATTCATTCAAGTGGATCGTCGCTATATATATATATATATATATATATATATTGAATCAATATATATATATATAAATATTTTACACAAATAAATTTACTGGCAATGCGTTTCTTTTAAATATCATCAATTATTATCTCTACAGACCTTACTGCAATGGTATGAGTTATTGAATGAGAGGGATTGGCTCATCAGTAGTGAACCCTCTCAGCGGTTTCGCCAAATTAATCTCTATTGATGAGCTCTACTCATCCTCAGCAGACACCATCAACAAGTTCTACAGGCTTGATACTCTGATATGATTGAGTGGAGATAAGAAAGAAGAAGACACATACCCAGCACAGACACCAGACAGAGATTAATTTGGCGAAACCGCTGAGAGGGTTCACTACTGATGAGCCAAGCCCTCTCATTCAATAACTCATACCATTGCAGTAAGATCTGTAGAGATAATAATTGATGATATTTAAAAGAAACGCATTGCCAGTAAATTTATTTGTGTAAAATTTTAACGATAGATGGCAATAAAATTTAATTTAATAATATATATATATATATATATATATACAGCAGCTCATAGCATTTGACCTAGGTAGACCACGCTTTTGGTAAAAACATTTTACATGTATCTAGAGAGTCATCTCTCCCTTTAATTATGAATCAGAACAATGCATTATATTCATTACCCTGGTAAAAACTTACTAGTGGTAATAAAGAATGAGTCACAGCACCAGTTTTGGCAACTTGAGACAAAAGTCAACAATCTGTATACCATGGTTTCAGGCTATGACCCTCATCAGTACAGGGGCGGCTTCGATTTCATGGCATCCTACGGGAGAAGTTACACGTCTCGAATAAACACAATAATTTACAATTTGATTTTATTTAATTAAATTTGCATACCAACCCTTTGTACATATATCAATTGTGTTGATATATTTATGTTATATTAAAATATTATTCTATTTAAAAAAATATATTTCATAGATCCAAATACTCTGTTAAATCGACCGCCAGAGGTCATGCTTCCCCTATAAAAACTCGTTGTTGTTTTTCCCTGAAGGCCGGCTCAAATCTTTTGTACATTATGTAAATAAGTATTTCATTTTTTTATTCTTACGCCTTAAGCCAGGCAGTACTTTTATCAAAGTATGTTCTTTTATATATTCCTTTAGTTCAATTAAATTACTGATCAAAACTATTTATATTTTCAAGATTATTGACCACACACACGACTGCATCACCATTACCATAATCCTCAACCTGATCAAAAATCAACAGAAATCTCTTTTTTTTTTATTTATAACATATATATATTTATCTTTTCATCTAACTAACTTGCATACTAATTCTGTACATATTTAAATATCTTTCTTTTCTTTTGTTTCAAAATTTTTGTTTATTTTTAAAGTGAAAGTGTCCCTAGGGGAACATAGCGCTCTAAGTCGAAATAAAGAATAAAGAATGGAGGAGTTATAAAAACGATCAAATTCACCAAAAAGGTGTTTAAACTGGTGAAGTGGCAATGGCCGATTTTCAAGCTAGAATACAACATTTCTGTATCATGTTTGATTATCAGATATAAAAATCATATCGGAAAAAATTCCAAAAAGCAGAGACCACGGGTGAAGCCAGTTCATTTTTAGTATGCAGGCACAAAATTCTAACAGAAAAACATTCATTCGAGCAGAAGACACAAAGCCAGATCATCTCTCTATAAAAATATCGCTTCTCAGACACAAAGTTTGGAGCGGGACGTTTCACAAGAGTGACATCCACGGCGCCAATTTATAATTGTTACGAATAGTATTTGAATAAAAGCATTTAATCGGGTAAAACCTGGGAGTTGCCCGGGTCATTCGGCTAGTATATAATATAAAGTTGCGGGAAATTATATTGATGTACCTAGAGTGACATTTCTTCCTTTTTAATTATTCGTCAGAACGATGCATATTTTCAAAACCTTAGTTTATCACACAATCACTAGTGTCGAAAAAACACAATGAATTTTTCTTATACATAATTAAGGACCTGTTTTCTTTCCTCTTTTCGCTCTCCACTTCTCCCATTCATATTTCCAAATATATATATATTTTTTCCAAATCCATATTCTTATTTTCCATAGGTTTATTCAAATAATAATCTGTATATATTTACCATGCGTATATAATCTTTCTCAATTTTTACCCCTTTGTATATTTACCACTTTCATAAGTTTCTCCGTCTTGTAACCCCAAGGAGAATCCTCTGTAAGACCTGTGTGTCTTAATAAAGGTTTTTGTGTTTGTGTGTGTGATACATAATTAAGGAAGAGACGCCTCTCCAGTTACATGAATATAATTTTCCCGAAACTTTATATTGTTACATTTTTATATATCAGAGTAAACCATTTACTTTTCTCTAAAGAACAACACCTAGTTGCAGATTTAAAGTTTTCTTTAGAGAAAGATGTATTCTCATACTAGAGAGCAGCGCAAAATAGTTTAAAATAAGGTTAATTTTGATGATAAAAACTGTTTTTTTTTTTTTGTAGAGAGGTTTCTTTTAGCGAGTTCAAGAATTTTTTTTAGGATGGGCATTCCTTTATTTATATAAAAATGAAATTAGGTTTGATTGAAAATATTTAGGTGAGGTAAAAACTCCTATCGCCGATATCTATATTAATGATTGATCATAATGATAAGTTACCTTTTAACTAAAAAAAAAACAATTAGTGTCTATTTAGGATTTGATTCTTTTTAAATAAAAGTTTAATTTATATAGATTCACGTGAAAATTCACATTGGGCAAATTCGGGTATTGCCCGGGAGTCTTTCGTTTAGTTATTACTATTAATGGTATTGGTAGTAGAATTATTATGATAAGAGAATTTTCGTTAACTTAGTATTATCATCATCGTCTCTCACCGATATCATAATATTCTAGAATTGAAACTTTATGATAACGATACCAGTCCAAATTATACATCATGGCAAAATTTCGACTCAATACTTCCAATATTATTTATTAATGTCCTTTTCCCTTCTTTTCTTCTTTAAACTTTTACTCAAATCTTGTAATTCACCAATTGTTTATGTAAAATAGTTTTCTGAATTTAGTGTTGTTGTTTGAGGCAAGCTTCTCTTTGTGGGAATATCGCGTTTGATTCGATAATAATAAATAATAGATAAATACGTCAAATATTGTGATAAGTTAAACAATAATATATTTACTCATTTCGTTTTTGTCTAATACAGTATGACCTCTCTTTAGCGGACACTTCGTTAGCAGGCACCTCTCTATAAAGAACAGTTTTCATTTGCAAAATTACCCTTTTTACAATTTAGCAACTCTCCGGTAAGAGGACACCTCTCCCTAAAGGACACTTTGGCTCTGAAATTAGGTGTTGTCCTTTTCATGGAGGTTCTACTGTATATAGATTTACCACACATATTAATAAAAATATTTTAATATATCTCTCAATTGATAGAGTAGAACCTTTATGAGCTGACAGTCTCTCGTTATTAGACATCTCTATACAAATATCAGTTTTTTATCGCCAAAATTACCTTTTTTAAACCTATTAGTTATTCTCCAGTTAGAGGACACTTCTCTTTGAAGGACACTTTGGTTATTCCTCTAGATTGAAGTAAACGAAAAAATTGCGCTACAAATTATAAAAATAAAAATACAACCTTTCGCATTGAGTTTCTTTTATTATGACATGCGCCAGCTTTCGGGCTGGAGTCGCCCTTCTACCCCGAAAGCTCGCGCATATCATAATAAAAGAAACTCAATGCGAAAGGTTGTATTTTTATTTTTATAATTCCTCTAGATATTCTTTAGAAAGAGGTTCTATTATGTCTGTAAATTTACATATGTTGGTAGAAAGAATATTATTGTTAAAAACTTCCAAGAGTTTAAACCATTCCCACACTAATTCTTATCCCCACAGTTTATTTCAAAATGTTTTAACGAAATTATTATTTAGCTAAACACACCAGACTCATGAAGCTTTAAAAAGTCACTAACTACTCGGATTATATAACAGAAGAAATAAAAATTCACTATACAATGTTCTAAGCCAATTCACCTATTAAGAACATTTAAAAACTAAAACAATAGAACCTGGATAATTCTAAAGTCTTTAATTCGAATACACCTATCCCCCGATTCACACGGTAGATACGTTCCTGAGAAAAACGTGTAAATCGAAAATTATTATTTTTTTAAAATTAGAAATACAGACACAGTGTGCATGTGCAGCAAGTCAGCACATAAGCTCGGGATTCCTCGTGAGATGTGTACACAGCGCATGTGTTTAATCGCAGTAGCATTTAGTATAGTGCGATAAAAACAAAAAAAAAACTTATTTGGAAAACCGTGTAAAAGCGAAAACGTGTAAAACAAGTACCGTGTAAATCGGGGGATAGGTGTATTTATCTTGGTCCCTAGAATTTCCTATAAATGTAATTTCCGTTCATAATACGAATTTTTAGATAATTCAAATTTTTTTGGTCCCTTGGGCTACGAATTATCCAATTTCGACTTGTACTGAATTCTACTATAATTAATTTTGCCATTAAAGGGTTCAAAAGTCTATATAAAATTTCCGTGAATTAAAAAATAAATCGTCAATTTGTAAAAAGATTTAAAAAAAGAAATGAAGGCAGATGGAAGTAATCTAAGCATGGAAGAAAGGAGTGTACCAGCAAATAGAGAAGTTTGAACCATCAATTTGATGTGTGGAACTAATGCACATTAATAATTCTAAAGAAGAAGGCCACAAATTAAAATGTAAATACCTCACTAAATGAAGATGTTTTCACATCCTTTTTTTTTTGACGAGATTCCAGTTGTGTTTCAATTAATGGCAAGCACATGTAATTAAAAATCTAATTGATAACGTGATCATAAGGGAAGGTGGAAGAGGGGGGGGGGGGGGGTAACCGATTGATAAGTTTATTAGTGCCGGCCTGCTCACGTTAGCTATTGTATCTCTTGATTTATCATCATTTGGCAGCTGTTGAGAAGACGTAGACTATATGGTGGTGTTTGGGGGCGAATGGACTTCTCTATTTAGTTCAATTAGGGCTGATACAGCTGCCCTGGAAGGTATTGATGGATGGAGTAGAAGCTGCTTCCTGCGTGGTAGCTAGAGAATAATGATGATTCACAGCCGTATCATCATTCGTTTCGGTAAAGGAGCCAAAAGAGACCTTATGGTTCCACAACGGAACTTTTATAATACTATTTTGAAGATTTAGATTCGTTCAAGCATAATAGACTTAGCTTCTTTCAGTCCAGATTAATTTGTACCATGTTTTGGTAACTTAAAACAATTTTAGCTTCATTAAATATGGTGTGATAAAAAATAGCAATCAATTAAATTTATTTAATAACCCTCCCAGTTTTGATTCGTACATGCTTTTATGACTTAGATTATTTCAGGTATCGTGCAGATTAATTTGTACTATGTTTTTGATCACTTAAAATAATTCTAGCTTCATTAAATATGGTGTGATAAAAATAGTACTCAATCAATTTTATTAATAGCCTTATACCAATAAATCAGTCTTAGAATAACTTTTAACGCTTTACCAAATGTTTTAATTTTTGTTCGCTCCTGACGAGAACAAAAGATTTTTGTCGAGATAATAAAAAGATTTACTTGCCGAAGTATCTTTAATTTTAAGAGCCTCATACCAGTTTTGCCTCTAGCGGTAAAATAGAAGAATTACACAGGAAGTTAGAGAGAGTGTTCCAAATATAAAATTATCATTTTCGTTTTCTTCTCCAATTCATGATGATGATTGATCATTGTGAGGATATCGTTGTAAGCCGGCAATGAAAGAGGAGAATCTGTATATGAATTTTGTCTTAATAAAGTCTTTGTGTAAATATATGAAATTATCACATGATGTATTCAATTTTTCAACTATCTAATATGTTAAAATATATCTTCATCTACCAACATGTTAAATTCTATATGGTTGAATCGGTAGTTTTGTTGGAGAAGATTAACAAAAATCAATATATCAACATTTCAATTATAGATCGATTTTTGTGAAGAATTTCATAGGGAAAATAACTATAATGAAAGAAAATTACAGGAATACTATGAAGAATCCAACAATAATTTCAAACGTTTTTTCCACTTCCTCAAAAATACCAAAATTTGTCAAACCAAACTTCTACAATGTTCAATTATTTACGGGTCATGGTAACTTCAAATCATATCTCTTCAGAATTAGAAAAATAGATTCGCCCAGATGCTCTTGTGGAGCGGAAGAAGAAACTCTCGAACACATTCTGAACTCATGCTAACTGGTGTCAAACCTAAGACAGCAGAGCAAGATGGAGAATATTTGTCCATTTAGTCCCCAAAAGTCGACTTGATGGTCACTACCAGATCAAACTATTGGAGAATATTTGTCCATATAGTCACCAAGAGTCGACTTGATGGTCACTACCAGATCAAACTATTGGAGAATATTTGTCCATATAGTCACCAAGAGTCGACTTGATGGTCACTACCAGATCAAACTATTGGAGAATATTTGTTCATATAGTCCCCAAAAGTCGACTTGATGGTCACTACCAGATCAAACTATTGGAGAATATTTGTTCATATAGTCACCAAAAGTCGACTTGATGGTCACTACCAGATCAAACTATTGGAGAATATTTGTCCATATAGTCACCAAAAGTCGACTTGATGGTCACTACCAGATCAAACTATTGGAGAATATTTGTTCATATAGTCACCAAAAGTCGACTTGATGGTCACTACCAGATCAAACTATTGGAGAATATTTGTCCATATAGTCACCAAAAGTCGACTTGATGGTCACTACCAGATCAAACTATTGGAGAATATTTGTCCATATAGTCACCAAAAGTCGACTTGATGGTCACTACCAGATCAAACTATTGGAGAATATTTGTCCATATAGTCACCAAGAGTCGACTTGATGGTCACTACCACATCAAACTATTGGAGAATATTTGTCCATATAGTCACCAAGAGTCGACTTGATGGTCACTACCAGATCAAACTATTGGAGAATATTTGTTCATATAGTCCCCAAAAGTCGACTTGATGGTCACTACCAGATCAAACTATTGGAGAATATTTGTCCATATAGTCACCAAAAGTCGACTTGATGGTCACTACCAGAACAAACTATTGGAGAATATTTGTCCATATAGTCACCAAAAGTCGACTTGATGGTCACTACCAGATCAAACTATTGGAGAATATTTGTTCATATAGTCACCAGAAGTCGACTTGATGGTCACTACCAGATCAAACTATTGGAGAATATTTGTCCATATAGTCACCAAGAGTCGACTTGATGGTCACTACCAGATCAAACTATTGGAGAATATTTGTCCATATAGTCACCAAAAGTCGACTTGATGGTCACTACCAGATCAAACTATTGGAGAATATTTGTCCATATAGTCACCAAGAGTCGACTTGATGGTCACTACCAGATCAAACTATTGGAGAATATTTGTCCATATAGTCACCAAGAGTCGACTTGATGGTCACTACCAGATCAAACTATTGGAGAATATTTGTCCATATAGTCACCAAGAGTCGACTTGATGGTCACTACCAGATCAAACTATTGGAGAATATTTGTCCATATAGTCACCAAAAGTCGACTTGATGGTCACTACCAGATCAAACTATTGGAGAATATTTGTCCATATAGTCACCAAGAGTCGACTTGATGGTCACTACCAGATCAAACTATTGGAGAATATTTGTCCATATAGTCACCAAAGGTCGACTTGATGGTCACTAACAGATCAAATTTGTGAATATTTGTCCATATAGTCACCAAAAGTCGACTTGATGGTCACTAACAGATCAAACTATTGGAGAATATTTGTCCATAACGTCACCAAAAGTCGAACACTCCTCACTCTCTCTCTCCTACAAGAGGAGTTTATGAAATCAGTCGAATTTACCAAAAAGGTGTTTAAGGTGATGAATGGCAAGGGTCGATTTTTCAAGATAGAATGCAGTATGAAGTTACGGGAGGATGATATTCATGTACAAAAGGAGGCACCTCTCCCATTATTGGTACCTTTTTAGTAAATTCGATTGATTTCATAACACCTCCCGTAGTATGTTATGAAATCAAAGCCGCCCCTGTATTGATAAGGGCTATACCCCGGAACCATTTGAATTTTATCCCGCATGTGTTTCTTTTAAACGAAAAATCTAAATTTATTTTTAAGGAGAAATAACGACTATTTCTAACCTTAGAGATGAGATATGGAAGAATTAATTGTGAAGAGTAATGATAAATGGAAAAATAAAAGTGTCCAAGGATGGGAATCGAACCCACATTGTTCCGCTTACCGGGCAGATGCCATGTTGTTGGTTTTTTGTCTGAATTTACCATAACTGGTGTCTTTCTTTATAACCCTAGTAAAGTGTTTTACCAGGATGATAAACAAGGTGTTCTGATGCACAATAAAGGGAGAGGTTTATCTTTAGATACATTAATATTATTCTCCTGAAACTCTATGTAATATATATATGTAATTTATCAAGAAAATGGGTTGGCCAAATATCAGGGAACAGGCTGAATAAATGTTTTATTGATTCCTATTGCGCTAGATGGCGCTCTGCCATTTAAAAATGCTCACGTGAAATTGGTCAGGATATGCCTCTTTTAATTTTAATACCAACATCTGACCTTATTTATTATTTTATTTTTAAATTATTTTTCAAACACAGACATACATATATATATATATATATACATATAGGATAGAGAAGGGAAAATTAATGGCAAGTAGCTAGAGGGTTTAGTAAGAAAAGAAGACAAATACAAATAAAGTCACACAGGTTGTATAAGCCATTTTTAATGAATTTTTAAACAATCAATCATCAAATAATTTTACAAATTGTGAATATCTGTGATACCTGGGAAGTTACTAAGGTTCAGGAACAATATGTGAACACGTCACGCCATCTATCATTCAAATATGTAACTATTTAGTAGCAATCGCTTTTTAAAATCTCCCAAACCTAAAATATAGGATTTATATATACTACATACTTTTATATGGACCTATAAAGATGATTAGCTTATTGTTAACTTTTACTGATCTATAAGAACAGAGAGTTATTTTCAATTTATACAAATTTTATTTCAGTTGAAGAATTACGACAAAAATTTATTAAATAAAGGGGCACGCGGGGAAACATACGAATTCGAAACTATTATAGACCCGTATGATTCTTTTTAAAATATAACAATTTCTACTGTCCTTACTGCAATGGAAAAATTAATGGGAGGGCCTGGCTCATCATTGGTGAACCACTGAGTAAGGACAGTAGAAATTGTTTATTTTTAAAAAGAATCATCGGCGTCTATAATAGTTTCGAATTTTGATAACAGATGGCGCGCTAATGCAACAAAACATACGAATGATAATAATTAATTTAGATTAATCAAATTTCAGACATCAAGTTCACTTTTCTCAAACTCAGAGATGGTTTAAGAGAAAAATATGGGAAATTGAATTTTGAAAATAGAGTTTCTTCAAAAATCAAGTTCCAACTTTCAATAGGCTCAGACTTGAAGCAGCGTTAGATGTGGAACTGAAAGATTTTTCATTTAGATAAATAGGCATATTTGTTTTAGATAGAGGCATTTCGGTCCGAAAAAAATCTTTATTTACAATGACGTTTCAATAAACACATTTATCTTGATAAAAAAAAAAACGATTAATAAGCACAATTATTTTTTTGACAAATATAATTGCGATTATGTTCTTTCTGTGATTAAAAAAAATGGTGGAGGGGCTTGGTTCATTAGTGACAATTGACAATTAAAACAGCTATATTGACGTCTCGTTAATATCTACACTCAAGAAGAGTTATAATAGTAAAGAAATAAAGAGAAAATATTTACAACAGACGGAGCCTTCTCCAAAGGGACGTCTGAATCTTATCAGGAGTTTAAAGCCTTTATGAGTTTTAACAGGCTCCTGCCAGTCGTGGAGTCCCCAATATGACAGACTTGAGGAATCAGTGGATGACCCATCCCAGCGGTTTCACCAATTTAATTCACCAGACCGCTTCTAAGAGCTCTAATACTGTAAGTTGGACTGTATATGATAACAGAATAGTAATAAGGGATTAAAATTATTTATACACTACTTTTTTTTTTCTTAACAGGTTCATTTGTGAATTAATTTCTGATGAACAATATATATACATGGACAAAACTTAAATAAGTTTTACCTTTTAACATGTATATCGGGATTCAATTCAGATGGCACAAGAACCTACAAAACATGCAACAACTGTCCTGGTGTGGAACTTACACCTATCCACATATTCTCATTCCCAGCAATAGCCGCAGCCTTGCACAAATTCGAAATGGACCCAGAGCAGCAGCTTTATACTCCCAAGATAGTGGACATTGCGACTGCTGTTATAGAGATGTATGGAGAAATCTGAGGCTCTTCATTAGACACGACAACAACAACAACATCGGTATTCAGACAATAACTCTGAAAGATATTTGATATAGTAACCTTTATTGAAGACACACGAGATAACCAAGTGTGAACAAATTGGCCTCTGTCTCTTAAAAAAAAAAAAAAGACCGGCGACATCGTATACTTTCCACTTACTTAAGTTTTGTCGATGAGTGTATTTATAAATATATTTCTACTGTCCTCAAAGATAATATACCCATTTTAATATAAATATAACAACCAAGATATTTCTTCTAATTACTGGCTATATAACCAGAACAGACCAATACAATAGTAGAACTGTCTGATAGACTAAACTGGCGAAACCACTGGGAGGGTTCAACATTGATGAGCCAGGGCCTCCCAATTTTTTATCACAAAAAAAGGAATTAGGCATTTAATTTTAATTGTGATTTAGTAGTGTGTTCATTTTAATAAACGTGTGGTTTGAAGGACATCTACTTTAAAACACATATAAATGATTCTTTTATGATATTACTATCTTAAAAAAATCAGTAAAATACATTTTTTATAACCATAAGGAAATATATATGTTATGATACATTAGCGCGACATCTGTTATCAAAATTGGAAACTATTATAGACGCGTATGATTCTTTTTTTAAAATAAACAATTTCTACTGTCTTTACTGCAATGGAAATAGTACAAGTATAATTCAAATTTTCAAATTATAAGAGAAATGACATATAAAAAGTGATATTTAGCGAAACAATTTATAATAATAATTGATAATTTTCCCATTGCAGTAAGGACAGTAGAAATTGTTTATTTTTAAAAAAGAATCATACGCGTCTATAATAGTTTCGAATTTTGAAAAAATATATGTTCATAGAACAGAAGTAGCAAATTAATAATAACAATAATTTTTCTCAGAGAGAAAATCAAACTTTTATAAACTGCTACTTGGCATGTGAACTTACGACGCCATCTATTAACGAAATTTATAACTAATTTTGAAAAATAAGTTTAATTTTTTTTATGCAGCAGTATTTTAGATGAAAACATATTTTAATCTATAAATAACTAATATATATATATTTAATTTAAATTTTATAAAGAATATGTTGAGTGAGATATTCAAATAAAAGGAATATGTTTCCTTAAATTTTCCATACAAATCCTTCGGTTTTGATATTTTTACATACGAAAAAAAAAAAAAATAGTTCAAGTATAATTTAATTATAAAACTATTTTAGAGGCGTAATATTCTTTTTAAAATAAAAAAATTTCTACTGTCCTTACTGCAATGGAAAAATTAAAGGGAGGGCCTGGCTCATCAGTGGTGAACCCTCCCAGCGGTTTCGCCAGTTTAATCTACCATACCGCTGTTATATTGCATTTTTGGAACTTCCTTTTATAGTTGACTGTTATAAGACTCTTGGAATGGGTATTTTAGAAGAACTATGGACATAAGCTTTTAGGACAGCAGAATTAAATATAATTATAAAATACCCATTCCAAGAGTCTTATAACAGTCAACTATAAAAGGAAGTTCCAAAAATGCAATATAACAGCGGTATGGTAGATTAAACTGGCGAAACCGCTGGGAGGGTTCACCACTGATGAGCCAGGCCCTCCCTTTAATTTTTCCATTGCAGTAAGGACAGTAGAAATTGTTTTATTTTAAAAAGAATATTACGCCTCTAAAATAGTTTTATAATTTGATAACAGATGGCGCGCTAGTGCATCGTAATATAATTTAATTGTTTAAATTATATAATAGAAATGCTATATAAAAAGTGATATTTAGCGAAACAATTTATAATAAAAAATTAAACATTGGTGAAAAAAACAAAATTCTTACAGAAATAAAATCAATCAAGAAATGAATGTCATTTGTGATATCACATTGACAAGGTAATAAATAGCCAAAGAATTGAAGTTACTTGAGAGTTGATTCTTCCTGGACACTTCAACCAAAATTAGGTTTGCTAAAATAACAATGATTGTGGAGGTTGTTGGAAGGATGGTCTAACCCGTTGGTTTTCGACCACTACGACCCGAGTTCAATTCCCACATTAGGCACTTTTTTCTGATAAAAAAAATGCTCCAATGGCCCCCGATTCTTGCAAAAGTCCAACCCTACCAGCGAGTGCAAGTAACCAAACGGGGTTCTGGCACATTTGTAAGTGCAAAGTCGAACTGTTTTTCACATGTGTAGATATGTGGTGCGCTTACAGTAAAAGCAGTCGCCAACTTCTACCCACCATGATTATCATGGTCTGTACCACGTGTACTAGGGATAAGCAAAAAAAAAAAAATTGTTGTGATTATTCATTTCTATTTAAGTAACATTTTTCATATAAAAAAGAGTTTATATAAGTTCCCATTTGAATATTCAAATTTCTGTCTAAATATACTTTTATCTGAATATGCATATTGGAAGGAACATACTAATGAGTTACAATCTCTATCTTCACCAATCATATACGTTTGCGAAGACAAAAGAAAACGAAAACTTCGCTATAAAAATATATTTTTGAAGATAAAGGAAAAAGAAAATAAGAAAATATACAGTTTATAAATATCTCCATTAAGTGTCGAATAATTCTTTAACACAAGGTACTTGATTAATTTGATCAGACGAAAGAAACAATAAATAACAAATCTTGAAGAAATATTTCTCAAATTTCTATTTTTCTTTTCCTTAGTTTTCCTTCTATACAAATGAATGACTGAATAAAGTCTATTTGGCTTGCTATCTCCGAGGCTGTTATATTGTGAAGAAAACAAGAATTCTAACATTTGTTAAGAATGAAGAGGGATTCAAGAAAATTTTCCCGAAGTTTACTTTTTGACGTCTAAAAGAGAAAAAGACTGGTTACGATTTTGTAGAATATCACGGGAAAAAAATGAAATGAGCAAAGAGCTAAATAATAAAAATTAAGAGTAAATATCAAAGATACCGAAAATGAAAGGTAAGAATTTCTACATAATCACTAACGTTTTTGTTGGATCGGTGGTTCAATCAGATGCAGAATAGATTGAAATATATAAGTTTTAATATATCTCACGACCTAGCAAGCAGCCAGAACAAGGGATAAACAGGAAGTGAAGGGAAAGGTGCAGCGCCTCTAGTAGTAGTGGTTGGAAGCTCCTGCGTATTTGAAGAAAGCACATAGTTCAGCAGTTTTATTCCCTTTAAAATAAAGCAAAGAAATCAACTTTGATATTATGATGCACTAGCGCGCCATCTGATGAACCAGGCCCTTCCATTAATTTTTCCATTGCAGTAAGGGCAGTAGAAATTGTTAAAAGAATCATACGCGTCTATAATAGTTTCGTATTTTGAAATCAATATTTCTATCAACCTCAAATAGAATCATTTCTTTCTTGAAACTTTTCTACTGATGAGGGCCACAATCTACTGTCCAACAACCTGAAGTTGGGTTTATTCTATCAAGATCTATTACAGAAATAACCAACCAGATATTGGATATAAACACATAACGTGACCTGACTTAATGGATTGTGCTATTGGGTTACATAAAAAAATCATGTCTTTTAACAGATTTAAAACAATTTTATGTTTCTCTGCCACTTATTCCTGTTTACAAATATAGATAAAGAATTCTTCCTGAATTGAAATTAGACGAAAAACATGGTGAAGGAAGACGAGTTTCTTTTGGTTGATGCATAGGTGCAAGCTTTCGGGTAAAAACCCTTCAACAGGCGAGCAATGAAGCGCGACTTATAAGTACTATGGTACAAATGGTATATATATATAAAGAAAGTTTTTAAACTATTTATATATGTTAATATTGACGGAAGACCGTCTCGTTGTTTCAGACTCCAGATTTAATATTTACTTTTCTCAAAAATCGGTCTTCCGTTAATATTAACATATATAAATAGTTTTAAAACTTTCTTTATATATATATATATATATGAAAAAACAATAGAAAAAAATAAAAGATAAGTGGGTCAGGTGTTGATATTAAAAATAAAGAAGGCATCTCCTGACCACAAGCACATGTGCTTTTTAGATGGCAGAGCGCCATCTAGTGGAGTAAAAATAAACTAAACGTTTATTTAGCTTACTCCGAGATATTTGGCCAACCCAATTTCTTGATAAATCAAGAAAAGCCATCCACGAACGCGTTTCGCGCTGTTGGCGCTCGTCAGCGTGGAGAAGGCTGTAACCATTGCGACCAAAAATCTTTTTTGGACGGAGTAAGCTAAATAAACGTTTAGTTTATTTTTACTCCACTAGATGGCGCTCTGCCATCTAAAAAGCACATGTGCTTGTGGTCAGGAGATGCCTTCTTTATTTTTAATATCAACACCTGACCCACTTATCTTTTATTTTTTTCTATTGTTTTTTCATGTGTTAAGCGTCTTTACGCAAATTTGGCCTTAAATACCCATTTCTTGATTTCTCGGGAAGCCATTGGGTCCAAAAAAGATTTTTGGTCGCAATGGTTACAGCCTTCTCCACGCTGACGAGCGCCAACAGCGCGAAACGCGTTCGTGGATGGCTTTTCTTGATTTATCAAGAAATTGGGTTGGCCAAATATCTCGGAGTAAGCTAAATAAACGTTTAGTTTATTTTTACTCCACTAGATGGCGCTCTGCCATCTAAAAAGCACATGTGCTTGTGGTCAGGAGATGCCTTCTTTATTTTTAATATATATATATATATATGGTAATTTAAACCAACAACCCCATACTGTGTATATAACTTATAATAAGATTGTCATGTTGTATATAGAAACACATCTATAAATAATTATGCGCATGATTAATCTGTGTCATTGCATCGCCCTATGTAATGTAATTTGTACAAAGTGGATAAATAAATAAAATCTGTAATAGATTTAAGAGTTGAGCTAGGGCAGCGATCGAACATATAGTATTGCCAAAACAACAGAGTCTAAAGATGGAAGTCATAAATCAGGTAGATTCACAATTCCCACGACAGGCCACCCACACTGTCACATGTGGTGGAATGCAGAGACCCCTCTCACACCTGGACAGGTAAAGGCGCCCTTTCTCAAACGCCCCTGTCACATAAGGTCCCCCCCCGTATTTTAACCTATAAATACATCACTTTTACAGGGGCTTGACAGCTCAGTTCAGTTCAGTTCAGTTTAGTTTAGTTCACCCTTAGTGCAAGCCGCGTCGGTCGTATGTTATGTCGATCTCATCCAACATGTAATTAGGAAGAACTCGTCTATCTCCATCTTGCGCTTCTAGCTCAACTTTTATATGTTACGGAACTTTCTTAGTGCAACTATGTCTTCGTTTTTTTTTTTTGTGTGGATATCCCCAAGCTTTTCCACTCTGCCTCGACCACGACTGCCTGTATTTTGTGAGAACTTTTAAAGGTCTTCCAAGGTGCAGAGAGGTACTGGAAAACTCTACATCCTGACTGTTCCTCTTGGTCAACACAGTACAACAAGAGCTACCAGGACTTCAACTTTTATTTCAGTAGTCGACAGGATCTCTACAAAAGCTACTGGAATTCTCATCTCATTACATGAGCCGACAGGATAACCAAAACGAAGGATACCAAACGAAGAAAGCTAGATAGTCCAGATAGAAGCGAGAAAGTGCAAAGATGGAAGAGCAAACCGAACAGTCCAACGATGCGACCGGGCTATCTGTTCCCCAACAAGAGACGACATTTGAAGAGGAGGAAACGTCGCCGCCCCAAGGGACCTCCGCAGACCCGCTGACACGATCGGCGATGCCCTGAATAAGCTGCTGGTCGCCCGATCTCCGAGGGAGATAGATGTGAGTCCTTACGATGGTACCTTTGAAGCCCAGAGCTTTTTCGACAACTTCGATGCCCAAGCAGACCGAGCTAAGCTGACCTACACGGACCGCCTACGCAAGTTACCCTGCTACCTGCAAGGTAAGCCCCTACAATATTTCCGAAACCTACGGTTAGATAGGTTATTTTATATTGATGTCCGCCAAACCTTGATAGATTTATTCCCAACAGCGACAGAAGCGTCGTTTTCACGCTTCCTAGCCATCAAATTGACACCCCAAATGCCCCTAGAAGACTACTACTGAGATAAGAGGATGCCAGCGGGCGACACTGGCCTGGGACGGCGGCTGGCCAGCCGGCCTGCGCGCGCAGGCTGCGCGCGCACTTTTCGAACACCGCCTGATGTCGCGGGTTGTTCACCGCGCGTCTCTACAACCTACGGCGGTTCCTTCCATTATATAATACTCTAGGCGCTGGTGGAGTAAAAACTGTACTCCATCTGCCTCTTATAATTGTATGTAATTTTTGGACACTTATTAAAATATAAATTATTAATTTATAGTTCTCACTGCAGCTCGAACCTTTACCCTAACGCGGTAGAACATGGCGCAGTCGACATTCGGTTAATTATAGCCGTTTTTTAAGTGACAGCTCAGTGACAATTAGTAATCAAGATGCCCTCAAGAAGGAATCGCCGACCATCCCAAACCCCTCCAGAGAACCCTGCCTCGCCGACCAGCACCGACATCCTCAGGTCCATAGCCGCACTGTTGCAGCAGATGGCTACTCGGAATCCGACACCGACAGTCCCATTAGGAGCTCCTCCTCACCACGCCACAAAAATCATCCAGCTTCCTAAACTGGCTTCCCCGGAGGAGTTAACGATGTCTTCTTTCCGCGATTGGAAACAACGTTGGAACGACTACGTGGACGCCCAACAAGTAGCCACCTTCCCGCTATCCACACAGCAAGTGACTTTGCGTGCCGCCCTCCATTCCGAATGGACCATCCTTTGGCAATCAGGCCGCCTTCATATTTCTACCACCACCACCCTCGATGAAGCCGTGAATGCTCTCGAGGCCTACCTACGCAAGAAGCGAAACCCCCTCCTTGATCGGCAAGATTTTCATCGTAGGGACCAACAAACCGGAGAATCGGTGGATCGCTACTTCGCAGCCCTTAAAGCTCTTGATGACTCGTGTGCACATGAGCTGGATTTTAAGTGCAGCACATGCGGCGACCCGTGTATTACAATATGCACAAAAAGAGCTTGTGGGAAAACGTTTGCCCTTGCTGGTTATCAACAGCAACTCCGTATCCGTGACAGGTTAATATGTGGCCTGTTTGATAAAGACCTCCAACGAAAAGTACTGGCGGAGCAGTACAATTCCGACCTCTCCCTGGACCGAGTCCTCTCAATTTGCATCGCACATGAGAGTGCTACCGCCGTGGGCGCGACTCTTTCAGCCTCCCCAACCACCTCCCCCGAAGCCTTCATTGCAACCAGACGTGCACCATCAACCTACAAGCATCAACAAGCCAGCTCGTCTGAAACCTCACCTAAGGCCAACCGTTTCTTTCAAAAACCCTATGATCCTAACGACCCCTGCTCCGGTTGTGGGGCTAACCCAAGACACCGCCGTGACCAGTGCCCAGCAAAATACATAGAGTGTAACAAATGCGGCATCACCGGGCATTACGGAAGGGTTTGCCGACAACTGAAACGGAAACCCACAACCAAACCTAATATCCCGCCACCCGCAACCAGAAACAATCAGTCCCAACCAGGACCCTCAAACACAGTTGTTGCAGCGGGAGTTCGACGCAACGAACTCATAACCATTCCGACCGATATCAACCATAAGTTACACCAAATCCGTTGGCTGGCGGACCCGGGGTCAGATCTGGATCTAATCCCAGAATCAGAATTCCTGTTACTGGATGAGCAGACCCGATCAGCACTCAACCCGAAGAACGTCCCTTGCGTAGGAGCCAACGGCATCAGCTTAAGTCCTTGTGGATCGTTCGTCGCGGCACTGCATCTCAACGGGAAAACATACAGCACTACCGTTGGAGTCTGCAAGCACCTGAACGCCCCTCTCTTGAGCAAGAGCGGATGCAAAGCCTTAGGACTTCTGCCGGATAACTGGCCCCATTCAATGATCGTCAATGCCATAACCAACGGACAAGTTCTAACGCTCCCGCCGACCCCGGTGAGAGCCAATGAGATCGATAAGCAGTCTATCCTTACCCATTATGCTAGAGCGTTCGACGACACAGTGTTAAAACCCATGCAAGGACCCCCCCATGTCTATCGAACTAGTTAAAGATGCCGTTCCTTGCAAACGCTACCGGGCATACAACGTTCCCTTTCACTGGAGAGACCCCGTCAAAACTCAACTCGATACCATGTTGGCGAAAGGGATAATCGAACAGGTACCCATCGGCGAAGCCATCGATTGGTGCCATCCTATGGTAGTCGTCCCGAAAAAAGGCTCATCAGAACCGCGCGTAACCGTGGACCTCACCGGACTGAACAAATACGTCCGACGACCTGCCTATCCAGTCAGGGTACCCCGCGAGGTTGTTGCTCGCATCCCACCAGGCATGCAGTTTTTCAGCACGCTAGATGCCCGTCACGGTTATTGGCAAGTCCCCCTCGATGAAAAGAGTAAAAAACTAACCACCTTCATCACACCATGGGGAAGTTACCGCTATTGTCGCAACGTGATGGGATTGTGTTCCGCCGGAGACGAGCACAACCGTCGTGGAGACGAAGCCCTATTTGGAATACAGAACGTAGAAAAAGTGGTAGAGGACATCATTATCTTCGATTCAGACTACAAAACACACGTCCAACGTGTTCGACAGGTCATTTCCCGGTGTCAGGAACATGGAATCACCCTCAACCAGAAGAAGTTCGTATTCGCTCAGCCAGAAGTCGACTGGTGCGGCTTCCGTATAAATTCTTCCGGTTACACACCTTCTCCACATTTGTACTCCGCTCTAAAGAATTTCCCGATACCAACCAACAAGACCGACGTGCGTTCCTTTAACGGCCTTGTTCAACAGTTTGAGGCCTTTTCCCATCATCTAACCGAACTATCCGCGCCAATCCGATCACTTTTGTCAGCCAAAGCCGCCTTCGTTTGGGAGAACCCCCACCAGCGAGCTTTTGACGCAGTCATTCAAGAACTCTGCAGCTCACGCATCCTAGCACAGTTCTCCCCAGGACAACCCCTCCGCCTAGAAACGGACGCAGCACAGACCCAGGGACTAGGATATGCCCTTTATCAACAACAACCTGATAGTCAATGGAGACTTCTCCAGGTAGGATCCCGCAATGTGACTCCTGCAGAGTCCCGGTATAGCGCCACGGAAATTGAGTTATTAGCTGTCGTGTGGGCAGCCAAGAAATGCAAGTTATTTCTTATGGGATCTCATTTCGAACTTATAGTCGACCACCGTCCCCTTATTCCCATACTGAACTCCAAAACTCTGGACGAGATAGAAAACCCAAGGCTCCTCCGGCTAAAGGAAAAGCTGACTCCGTACCTCATTACGGCAGTTTGGCGTCCGGGAAAGAAACATACCGTTGTCGACGTGCTCTCTCGCCACCCATCCCCATTTCCCGACGTTTACGATACCGATGATCATCCTGATTCTGATCCCGCACCTCTCATTGCCGCTGCAGTAGTAGACCCGGTCGACGGATCCAGGGTAATGGAGGATTCGTTAATACGACAAATCAGAGCAGCCGCAGAGCATGATGGAGAGTACAAACGTATACGCAATATCATCCCTCAAAAGATTCAACGTAAAGAAGACCTCGACGAAGATCTTCGCCCCTACTGGAGAGTATTGCACCAACTAAGCGTACGCGAAGAACTCGTTTTCTTAGGCTCTCGCCTACTCATCCAAACACCATTACGCTCAGAAGTGCTAAAAATACTCCATGCTTCGCATCAAGGCCAAGACCGGACTCTTCGACGCGCTGGCCAATCTGTCTTTTGGCCGAGCATCACTAATGACATCCGGAACGTAGTAAAAACGTGTGCCGAGTGTTCAGCCTATCTACCCTCGCAACAGAAAGAACCACTCTATTCCGACCCGCCGCCTAGCTACCCATTTCAACATGTTTCCTGCGACCTTTTTTCGCACGCTGGATACCAATATCTCGTTATGGTCGACCGCTTTTCAGGTTGGATCAACGTGACGCAATGTGGCAGAGCCCCCACGTCCACCACGGTCATCCGTCACCTTCAAAAGTGGATGGCAGATTACGGCATCCCAGAGATACTCACATCCGACAATGGTCCCCAATTCTCCTCTCAAGAGTTTCGGAGTTGGACAAAGCGTTGGAACATCGAGCACTCCACCTCATCTCCACACTTTCCTCAATCAAATGGACTTGCCGAAGCGGCCGTAAAAGCGATAAAGTACCTAATCAGCAAGACCACCACCAATGGGAATCTCAAGTCCGACACATTTTTAGAAAGTTTGATGGAGTTCCGAAACACGCCCAAAGCAGAGGGACGAAGTCCAGCGCAGATTGTGTTTGGTGCCCCGACACGTACCAAGCTACCGCTTCACCGTAGTCAGTTTGCCAAGGAATGGAGAACAAGGATTTCAGAATGCGATCAACGAGCCCAGAATTTAAGGCAGAAAGCCCTCAAGCGATACAATCGCAACGCCAAGCCACTCTCACATTTGGAAGTGGGAGCAATAGTCCTTGTCCAGGATCACCGCACAAAACATTGGACCCTCCTTGCTGAGGTTCTCGAACAACTTCCACGCGGTCGCAGCTACCTCATCCGGACCGACGCCGGACGCCTTCTTCGCCGTTATCGCAGATTCTTACGACCCTTCGTGCCTCCACCGTACACCACCCCACCCAACTCAGCTCAACATCAGCAGACCTTATCCCCTCGAACCCGAGAACCGAACCCGCGTTATAGCAACTACGTTGGATCGGTCCCAAGTCCCAATCTCCAGGGGGGGCATGAGATAAGAGGATGCCAGCGGGCGACACTGGCCTGGGACGGCGGCTGGCCAGCCGGCCTGCGCGCGCAGGCTGCGCGCGCACTTTTCGAACACCGCCTGATGCCGCGGGTTGTTTACCGCGCGTCTCTACAACCTACGGCGGTTCCTTCCATTATATAATACTCTAGGCGCTGGTGGAGTAAAAACTGTACTCCATCTGCCTCTTATAATTGTATGTAATTTTTGGACACTTATTAAAATATAAATTATTAATTTATAGTTCTCACTGCAGCTCGAACCTTTACCCTAACGCGGTAGAACAACTACCAAAACAAAACGGTAATGGGCATGAAATTAAACCTACCCGCCGACATATTAATAGATTCTCTAACCGAAGGACTACCCGTCGCAGATCAGCGATTAATCGCCACGGTGCTGCCAAACACCATTAATGAATGGTTCGACCTAGTGTCGAGAATAAGAAGAACCCAGTGTGCCACCAGTGCAGTGTACCAGCGCCAAGTAGACAAGGCCCCACATCCAACCTACCACAACCCACCACCGCGGCACAACAACCAGCGGTCATCACGTGTAACGTACCAAGTTGCACCCCTACCCTCGCCTTGCAAGTATTGCAATGCTATGCACTGGCACTCCCAGTGTGAACAACGGTTCCAACGGGACCGAACAAGCCAAGTCTACAGCGCCAGACCACGCACAACCACTGTACCAAAATCTGATACCCGGCCCAAGGTCCAATCTCGGAGCCCTGTTCCCCAAGTCCAAGCTGCAAGCCGAGACGACTCTACAAGCCCCGCGAGCAGCTCAACGGTAGAAAAACCTGAAACTTATTTTCGTTGAACAGCTCGTAATATGGACTGAATTGTCACCAAATGTAAATTTGCCCTTTTTAATAGACACGGGAGCATCTATAAACCTACTTAACTTAGATATTTTAAGAACCATAGAAAATAGATTACCATATAAAATTATTATACATCAGTACAGTTTAACTATAAACGCAATAGCCCACAATGAAAATACCCTTGGATATATATTTTTAAAACTTAAAATAGGTAACCTCACCCAAAAACTAAAATTTTTTATAGTATAAGCTTCACTACCTTTTGGTATTTTATCTATTAATACCCTTAAAATATTTAAATTAATTATAGATTTTAATAATCTCCAAATTTATCAAAATAATGATGCTCTCCCAACGAATGTCTATAAGTTCACCAAGTGCAAACAGGATTTATGTCCCACTCAACCGAGAGAAACGGATATTTTTACCACCTTCCCCTCGAACCAATCCTGTTTACACGTGGCGGACCCTACCCCCAATTATATGTTCCCCCACTATTGTTTCACCCACTATATCTCCTACCCATGATATTGAGATTTCTATACCTTCTAATGCGACACCTCAGTTAGAACATTGTCCACACGAACTCCACCGAATTCTATATGAATTCTCGCATGTGTTCTCTACTAATAAATACAATGTGCCCAAATTGAACATACCACCGGTAAAAATCAATACCACCACAGATAAAATAATAGCATTACGCCCATATAGAGTGCCACTACACGACCAACAAGAAATACAAACCCAAATAGAGCAAATGCTCCAACATGGAATTATTGCCCCGTCAGTTTCACCTTATGCCAGTCCAATAACTCTTGTTACAAAACGTGACAAAACGAAACGTTTCTGTATTGATTACAGAAAACTTAATGAAATCATCGCTCCAGACGTACATCCTTTACCTTTAATAGAAACCATTCTTGACAAATTGTCGAAAGCCAAATACTACTCTTCTGTAGATATAGCATCCGCATATTGGCAAGTGGAAGTAGAACCTAACTCACGTAATCTACTAGCTTTCGTGACGTTGGATAGTCAGTACGAATTTTGTAGACTTCCTTACGGATTTAAAAATTCGCCACAGATATACCATCGTGCCATAAACCAGGTCATGCAAAAATATAAACTAATTTTTGTTACCCATTACTTCGACGATTTCATTATTTTTTCTGACACCTTAGAGGATCATCTACAACACCTACAACAATTTCTAACGGTATGTCAACACGAAAACATCAAACTCAATTATAACAAATGTTCGTTTTTTAAAACAAATATAGATTTCTTAGGATACACTGTTACCGCAGGTACTTATGCACCACAGACGCGCAACCTTGATACCATAAGTGCCATCAAACCACCTACCAATCAAAATACATTACAATCATTTTTAGGAGCAGTGAACGTGTATAATAAGTTTATACCAGATTATGCCCGCTTACGTGCACCTTTAAATAAACTACTTAAAAAAGATGTGAAATGGAATTGGGACCCAGATTTTCAACAAGCTTTCACCACTCTCAAAGAGAGTTTAACCAGTAAACCAGTACTACACTTGTATCAAGTCGGTTTACCATGCCGCCTTTATTGCGACGCATCCACCCAAGGGATCGCAGGCATACTCAAACAGGTACATCCAGACGGACAAGTACATCCTGTACAATATTTCAGCCGCGCCCTTAGAGCACATGAGAGAAACTACACCGTTTCCGAACTCGAGTGCCTCGCCATCGTCGAAAGTGTAGACAAATTCCGAATATACCTCACCGGTATAAAATTCACCATATACACAGATCACCAAGCTTTACAATGGCTTAAAACTATAAAAAATCCGTCAGGACGACTCTTTAGATGGAGCCTGAGACTATCTACCTATAATTACGAAATTCACTACCTCAAAGGCAGCCAACAGTACGAAGCAGATTTGTTATCGCGAAACCCCTTTGTAGGATTTGTCAGTGCTGATATTATCAAACAGCATCAACCAACAACATCCCCCTTCAACATTGATACAAACGGCTTACATACCATTACCCGAAAAGGTGTAATTAAAATAATAATTCCCGAAACCCTGCAACATAATCTAATGAATAAAGTTCACCAAGAATATAACCACCCAGGCATCTCTCAGATGACCCGCATAATTACTGCCCAGTACTACTGGAAAGGTATCTCTAAATCTATAGAGAAAATTGTCAAGTCGTGTCACACCTGCCAAATCATTAAAAGGCCCAAAGGTAAACCCTATGGTGCCCTTGGACAAATTCCACCACCTCAACAACCATTCGACTTAATCTCTATAGATACCATAGCTGGATTTTCGAAATATGGACACTCCAAGACATATCTACACGTAATAGTGGATCATTTAACGCGATATGCTTGGACCTTTCCATCGAAGTCCACCAGTACCCTAACATACATTCAAACCCTCAAAACGGTACTACAGCAAGGATCTCCAAAACGTCTGTTATCTGACAGAGCGCCCGCTTTTACCTCAGAAAAATTCCGTAAATTTCTAATAACGCATGGTATACAACCTCTACTAACTACCAGCAATAACCCACAGGTAAACGGTTTAATAGAACGCTTAAATGCGACCATTACAGGCAAGCTCAGACTAGCTTATCTAGAAAATCCGAAAGCTTCCTGGACTCAACTAGTTAAACGCGTCACTCAGACGTACAATAACACGCCCCATTCTGTCACAAGTTTTCCACCTACCTACTTAATGTTCAATGTTATCCCCCCAGATCTAAGAACTCATCTTGACCCATAACCCGAAATAAATATAGCTCGAGAGATAGCAAACTCTCGTACTCAAAATAAGCATAAAAAAGATAAAGAAATATTTGATAAGCAGCACAGAACACCACATTTCGAAGTGAATGATCTTGTTTTAGTCAAAAATTACAGACATCCAGACACAGGTAAATTACCACCATATTTTACTGGACCATACAAAATAATTGAAATAATTTCACCCAATGTCGTTCGAATAGATCGCCCCAATCAACCTCTCAATAGAGACAGTGACACCATACATGTCAATAAATTAAAATATTACACAGAGAATGTTCTGTACATTACACCTCCACAAACCCGATTTGCTCAAAACCCACAGCGATTGTCTCAAGATGTATATTTCAGTGAATTCAATCATTTGACTCCAGATATCTTCGAGACGCAACTAGTCCGAATTATACCGCCTACAAGCTCACAACCCTTTTGCATTTAAACCCCAGTATTTTCAAATAGGCAAGAAATATGCCAAACTCAACAAAAGAAGAGAGAGAGAGAAAGTCAGTTTCGAGTAAATCTCAAACATAGCAAGCCATCCCACATGTGTGACCACCCCAAAAATAGAATTTCCGTGAAAAAAAAAAGGGGGGGGGAAGTGGACGCCCTTTATGACGTCACTCCCTTGGTCACTACTATCTTTTGAGAATATCTTTGGACATGCCCTCTCTTCCCCCTCAAGGCAGATCTTCTTGACCGCTAGCTTCATGACGCCATTTTGAACACATGTGTCACACTACTCATTTAGATTTCCTCGAGAATCTCACAAATCTCACCAACGAGATATCACAACACAACATACATTAAACATTTTACATGTTAATTGATAACACCAATTAAAACAATTTGGTTAAGTCTTATATAGACTTTTTAACGCGAAAGAGAAATCATTCTCTACATACCAGCATTGAGGACAAACGAAAAGATCATTTCACGTATTCCCAGTTTCAGAGTGATAGAAACACCGATGTTACCAAAGGGATATAATCTAGTCACACACCACAACTGTAACTTTTCGTCAAAAGAGACAATTTTTGTTCAATTTTACACTACTTAAAATTTATCCAATCATTAATAACTTTCAATTATATTATAAATTTTGTATAAAATCTTGAATAATTATTCTTATTCTCACCTTTCAATTATATAAACAAATTTTTTAATCCAACATTAAAAAAAAAAAACCTTTAATCAAATTTACTTTTATTTTTCATGATATTATTTTAGTATTGTAAAACATCTAATTGTTTCAAAAATTATTTTTATTTTATTATTTATTATATATTTTATATATTACAGGTTTAATTTTGTCCACTTACACTTTTTGTACCCGCAATCATATTTCTATATTTCTATTCACTATATTTTATTTGTTTAAATACCTTTATTATCTGACAAAGTTTATCATCCACTATCGGGCATCTACAACAATCGTTTTCAACAATCATATTCTTTAACCAATTCCCTATATTTTTCATCACTATCTTTTCAGTCATTGCGTCACATCAACGTAGAAAAACGACAGCACTGCTTGACAATTTATTTTTTGATTTCGTAATTCAACAAACTCTTTGAGAACACAGTTCCCCAGACTTACAAATCCAAACTTCTGGTCTGAACACGCTTCAAGAGTTTATTTCATTTCATCCGCAGAGCAAATCACCAACGCATACACAAAGCGTTCACTTTTTTCAACTTTCAACTTTTTTTTTCAGCTCTAGCGGACCACATTCAACCTTTGATTTCGAGTCAAGTCAGATCACCTACTGTCGCTACAATTCTACTTATCGCATGGCTCTATTTCACTCCTTTCTCAATCATATTAATAAGCAACTTTTCTTCAACAACTTTTACCCCAATAATCCTAAAATTGTGACAAAACACTGTAACCCTTATATAGGATCGCAAGTGAAACATTGCCAAGGAAGACAGCTCAAGTCTATATCCTCGCTT
The DNA here is from genome assembly GCA_030710605.1 of Cordylochernes scorpioides. Classification (NCBI taxonomy): domain Eukaryota; kingdom Metazoa; phylum Arthropoda; class Arachnida; order Pseudoscorpiones; family Chernetidae; genus Cordylochernes; species Cordylochernes scorpioides. Next base: position 87,664,997 of record CP092872.1, on the reverse strand, counting down.
TGCACCTGGATCTGAGTATTTGGTTTACATGGGCACTTCTAACAATTACATATTCTTCAACAACTTTTCAACCCAATAACACTACAATTGTGACAAAGCACTGTTACCCTATACAGGATCACAGGTGAAACATTGCCTAGGAAGACGCTCAAGTCCATATCCTCGCTTTGCACCTGGACCTAAGTATTTGATTGCATGTGTAAATCTCACAATTGCTTATTCTTTAACTACTAACCCTGTCCAACGCCCACCAATATTCTCTTAGAATGTGAATTTTTATGTCATCATTTTATTTTAATAATCTTTTTTGTTAATCAAACAAAATGTCATTTTTATTTCACTTTTATATATCCAACAAATATCATCTTGTTATAGCCCTTTTTAACCCTCACAGTTTAAATTAATTAAAAGAAATTTTAATTACTTACCTGTGTTAGAGAGGCTTTACCCGCCTAAACCCGGATAAACCCTTTCACTCCCGGGGCCCATCTATGGTAATTTAAACCAACAACCCCATACTGTGTATATAACTTATAATAAGATTGTCATGTTGTATATAGAAACACATCTATAAATAATTATGCGCATGATTAATCTGTGTCATTGCATCGCCCTATGTAATGTAATTTGTACAAAGTGGATAAATAAATAAAATCTGTAATAGATTTAAGAGTTGAGCTAGGGCAGAGATCGAACATATAGTATTGCCAAAACAACAGAGTCTAAAGATGGAAGTCATAAATCAGGTAGATTCACAATTCCCACGACAGGCCACCCACACTGTCACATGTGGTGGAATGCAGAGACCCCTCTCACACCTGGACAGGTAAAGGCGCCCTTTCTCAAACGCCCCTGTCACATAAGGTCCCCCCCCCCCCGTATTTTAACCTATAAATACATCACTTTTACAGGGACTTGAGAGTTCAGTTCAGTTTAGTTTAGTTCACCCTTAGTGCAAGCCGCGTCGGTCGTATGTTATGTCGATCTCATCCAACATGTAATTAGGAAGAACTCGTCTATCTCCATCTTGCGCTTCTAGCTCAACTTTTATCTGTTACGGAACTTTCTTAGTGCAACTGTGCTTCGTTTTTTTGTGTGGATATCCCCAAGCTTTTCCACTCTGCCTCGACCACGACTGCCTGTATTTTGTGAAAACTTTTAAAGGTCTTCCAAGGTGCAGAGAGGTACTGGAAAACTCTACATCCTGACTGTTCCTCTTGGTCAACACAGTACAACAAGAGCTACCAGGACTTCAACTTTTATTTCAGTAGTCGACAGGATCTCTACAAAAGCTACTGGAATTCTCATCTCATTACATATATATACCATTTGTACCATAATACTTATAAGTCGCGCTTCATTGCTCGCCTGTTGAAGGGTTTTTACCCGAAAGCTTGCACCTATGCATCAATAAAAGAAACTCGTCTTCCTTCACCATGTTTTTAGTCTAATTTATTCCTGTTGTAAATCAATCTAGAAGAGAAGATAATATGACATCTATATATATAAAAATGAATGTTTGTATGTTTGTCTGTTGGTTGGTTGGTCTGTATGTCCGGTATACAAATTCGCAGTAGTTCACTAATACAAACCAAAATTTCCATACATAGGTAAAAAAAAACGAGGATGACGATAGGCTATTTTAAAAAATATATAAATCAATTATTAAAACTATATATTCAAATTATTCTAAATAGCTCACGAGCAGCGCCCTTTAGAACGCGGTGGATCTGATGGCGGGGCGCGCCCATTGGCCGCCTGCGAGCACGTGGCTTCCCTGTGCGCGCGCATGCGCCGGGAAGCCACTTGCGAGCCGGCAGCCGACGGGAGCAGTCACTTGCTCGCCGGGAGTCAACGGGCGCAGACATTTACTCGCTGCCAGCCAACGGGCACATGTTTAATGTGTTTGAATTATACATTTAATCATGTAAACCCGGGCGTTGCCCGGGTCATTCGTCTAGTATCATATATATAAAGAAGTAACAAATGAAAACATTAAGGCGCGAACGTTTCTTTTCATAAATCAAGCTTCTACTGTCCTTACTGCGATGAAAAAATATTGGAAGAGCTTGGCTCATCTGTGGTAAACCTTTCCAGCGGTTTCACCAATTTTTTTTTTTTAATATACCAGACCGCTTCTTTAGAGATCTAATATTGTATTGGATCATTCTGCTTATATATGCTGCACTGAAGAGTGGAATCTTAGAAATGGTATTTAAGCAAACTCCAAGCCCTCCCAATATTTTTTCATCGCATTAAGGACAGTAGAAGTTTGATTTATTTGTGAAAAGAAACATTTGCGTTTTAATGTTTTCATTTGTTATATAGGGGGATCGGTGGAAGGCTGGTTAAACCGTTTGGTTTTCGACCACTACGACCCGGGTTCGATTCCCGTATTGGACACTTTTTTCTGTTTAAAAAAAATGTTCCAATGTCCCCCGTTTCTTGCAAAAGTCCACCCCACCAGCGAGTGCAAGTAATCAAACGGGGCTCTAGCACATTTATAAGTGCAAAGTCGAACTGCTTTTCATATGTGTAGACATGTGGTACGCTTACAGTAAAAGCAGTCGCTAACTACCCACCATGATTATCATGGACTGTACCACGTGTACTAGGGATAAGCAAAAAAAAGGTTATATATATAGATGGTCCATTATAGCTTTGTATAAAGAAGCGCTATTCCACCCGTCATTATATCTTTCTTTAGACGTTGTTAGAGAGTCTTAGATCAAAGACTTATCAGAAGAGAAGAACATATACACGTCAAAACTGTCTTTATCAATAGTGTGGTAGTCAAAAATAAGTTTAACAATTCAAAAAATTACCAATATATCTTATTATCACTACATATGTGCTTTTTTAATTAAAGATTTATTTATGGATTGCTCTATTTAAAAAAAAAATACATATATATATATATATATATATGTGTGTGTGTGTGTATGTGAAAAACCAATAAAAATATAAAAAAGGTCGGATGTTGATATTAAAAACAAAAAAAGGCATATCCTGAACAGGCTAAAATGAGCATTTCTAGATGGTAGAGCGTCATCTGGTGGAGCAAAAATAAACTAAACATTGCCAAATATCACGGAACAAGTTTTAAAAAATGTTTAGTTTATTTTTGTTCCACTAGATGGAGATGCGATTGATTGGATGATTCTGGAAGATATAATCTTAGAAATGGTACTCAAGTAATTGTAGGTAATATGTAATTCTGCCGGCCTATAATCTTATGTCCATAGTTTACTTACATACCATTTCTGAGATTCCACCCTTCAGTGTAGCATATATAAGCAGAAACTTCCAATACAGTGTTAGAGCTCTAAAAAGCTGTCTGGTGGATTAAATTGGCGAAACCACTGAGAGGGTTCACCACTGATTAGCCAAGCCCTCTCAATATATTTTTAATCGCAGTAAGGACAGTAGAAGTTTGTTCTATGCTTAAAAGAAACATTCATGCTTCAATGCTTTCATTTCTTAATATCCCGGTAGGGCGAATTACGGTGTCGTGAGCCGCTACGGTAACCATGAACAGGGCACTCTGAAATGTGGCTGACTAACGGGGCAATGACACCCCCCTTTCCATGGAGCAGAAAAATATGGACAAGACACCATCAATATTTCTCATATATGTATTATACAACATAAAATGTCGAGGCAGGATAATATTCAAATATGTTTTTTAAAGGAGAAGTGGCACTTTTGGTACTTATTTTATTTCAACACACAAAACGCGATATCCCGGCTAGAGATAATTGCGTCGATTTACATTTATGAACAGAAACGGTTATAAACATATTATACAAAAAGAAACTTGGGTACACACACATATATATTAATTAAAAAGGCATATATTGGATCAAAATATAATTTATTTTACCAATATTTCAGTTGGCTGAACGCCAATCTTTATCAAGGTGTTATAACATTTGGCGTTCAGCCAACTGAAATATTGGTATAATAAATGATATTTTGATCCAATAAATGCCTTTTTAATTAAATATTTATCTATAGATTGCTCTATTTTCAAAACATATATATTAAAATAGGTGCATATTTTGTTTCAAAATATTTATTAAATTTCAATAATTCGATCCAAAAAATGCCTCTTATTTAATTATCATAAATGGATTGCTCTATATTCAACAACATATATATATATATATGTATATATATATATTAAAAATAAAATGACATATCCTGACCAGGAGCACATGTGCTTTACAGAAGGCAGAGTGCCATCTGGTGGAACAGAAATCAACTAAACATTGATTTAGCCTGTTCCCTGATATTTGGCCAACCCAATTTCTTGATAATCAAGAAAAGCCATCCACGAACGCGTTTCGCACTGTTGGCTCTCGTCAGCGTGGAGTAGGTTGTATATTATGGTAGTGTGGATTTATATTATGATGCATCAGCGCGCCATCTGTTATGAAAATTCGAAACTATTATAGAGACGCGTATGATTCTTTATAAAATTTGAACAATTTATACTGTCCTTACTGCAATGGAAAAATTAAATCGAAAAATTCAATATAACAGTGGTATGGTATATTAAACTGGCGAAACCGCTGGGAGGGTTCACCACTGATGAGCCAGGCCCTCCCATTAATTTTTCAATTGCAGTAAGGGCAGTAGAAATTGTTTAAATTTTAAAAGAAGCATACGCGTCTATAATAGTTTCGAATTTTCATATATATATAGATGTTGATATTTTTGGTCACAAATAAACCTGTAAAAACAATAAACCATAGTATCCATTAGGTAAATATATACGTGTATGTCACAATATCGTTGCGGAATTTCTTGTTGTTGGATGAGAATGGTGAAGATTGTTGGAAGCGCAGTCGTTTGAGTGGAAAGTTGAGCATACAGTGGGGAATAACCAGGACACGTGATGGGGTTTTGAAAATAAAAGGCAACGGGTTGGAGGAAAGAAAGGCTTTAGAGAAGATGGAGCGGATTTTTGACTATTAACTATCTGATCACATGGCGGTGATTGACTTAGATACTATCTCGGTGGGAGCGAAAGAGCTACTCTTCTAGGTGTTGTCTCGGTGGGAGCGAGTGAACCACTGACAACCCTCGGTTCTCGATTTAACACCAGGACCTATCTTACTTCCCATTGGTCGAAAGGTGGGACGTGGCCGTTTTCTATTGGTTGACCTTTGGGAAGGTGCTTCCTAATTGGTCCTTGCTAATTTCTTTGTCTTTGGACTTGTCCTGACACGACCAGGAAATACTGTGTCGTTGAACTCAACTTTTATTAGTTTCGCGATAATAAAATTGGCTGTAATTTTGCTAATGATTCTGCTCACTTCTAAGCCTCTTTTCTAGGCCTTGCTGTCCTCCAGTTACCTTATTCTTTATTAAATCTTTGAAACATACTGAAGCGATGCAGCAGAGAAATAGAAGAAGAAGATGTGGGGAAGCCAAGAGAAGAAGGTATGCGGGGGCGCCCCTTCAGGGAAGTGTGGATTGACAAAATTCCAGAGGAGGGGGTGGCAGACAGTCGGGGCAGTCCAGCTGGCGTCGCCGTGGGGAAGGGATCAGCCGAGCCCAGCTGGTGCCGCAGTGGAAGGAAGCTGGCCGGTCTGCCGAGGATTTGTGTGTGCCGAGAAGACATGGCAGTCTGGGGAGAGAAGTCTGTCTGAGAAGTGGGCTCCGAACGTGTGGCCGTATGGACTGACCGGGAAGACGGTAGCGGAGAAGGATCCCTCTAGTGGCGGACATTGAAGGCAAGTTAATCTTCTACTGTATAGTTATTTATCTACTCTTTTAAGCTCTTGTAATAAATATACCGCACTAAGCTGTATCCTAAAGAATCCACATTGTTCCCTTAGAACCTTGAACGCAAACATTGACGGCTGAGAAGCGTCGTAACATTTGGTGTCAGAAGTGGGGTACAGCTTAGTTAATTTTAATTGAAGATTTTATTTTGCGCTAATTTAAAAAGAAAAATGGAAAAACTAACCGACCTCGAAATTGAAAAATTCACAAAAGTGCTCAGACTAATAAGCCAGAAAGTAGATGAGCTCGGAGAAAACTTGGATACCCGATTGAGCCGACTCGAGCATATTCGGAATGTCAAACGTTCTGCCACACCCATGTCTTGCGAAGTTAAGTTCAATGTACTACCGCCAGAAAATCCTGATGGCTTTTCAAAACCAATCACAGCAACCAATAGCTCACGTATTCAATGTCTGAGGGGACAAAAGACGATCCCAGGTGATGAAGATCCCGACAAGACCATCACAACAAAGATCATCACGTCAGGAGACGTTGTAAGTGAACTGCATGAATCTACGCTAGAAGATTCTCCCGTGATCCATAAGTCCGAAGAGTGTCGACAGCAGGAAATGATCCAGACTGGTTGTGTAGCGGAGGAGGGTGAGCTGATCGCCTCCGACAACGGCTGTGGCACGAGTGTTTTGTATAAAATCAAGCGGACGGAAGGAGAATGCCCTCAAGGTGATATACAGAGCGAAAATTCAACCCCTGGAATTCTTTCTGAAATACTCCATGAGAACAGCAACGATCTTGGCGAGCTGCAGTGCGACAGCGTGGCTGACTTCAGCGACAGTGTCAGACTGTCAGGGACTACAGCGGCGATCCAACTGGACGGGACGGAGCTGGATGCTCCGTGGAAGTGCGACAAGGCTAGATGGTCGAAGCACCCTGAAGTTGGAGCCGGCAACCCGACTGAACGGGATAGAGCATTGGACGCTCTGTGGAAGTCCGACGACAATGTCTGTGACGCGGAAGTCGCGCGCAATGTGTCAGCGCCGTCGTCTGCAATGCAAGCTGAAGAGATGTGCCAAGAATGTGTACCATTCATCTTCGTTCCTTCGCCCGACAAGGTGCAGATCAAGCAGCCACCGCCTAGGAAAAGTTCTACCGACCTTGAGACTGCCACGGGATCCGACTCCTCCAGAAGGTTTAAGAAATTCACAGCCCTGTGCGTGGTCGGCACTAAGGAGCCCAGGTTTGAAGGGTTAGGAAAAAGAGAGCCTCTAGAGCAAGAGAATGGGAAACCTAAAGAAGAAAAGGGAGGCCACGAAATGGACAGCGTGGATCAGGTGGACGAATCCACTGTAAAGATCGGCGATCTACAGCCCCGTCGTGGAAGGAAGCGGCGAAAGCGCAACACAAACGATCACAACCCTTTGTACATTGTGGCTACAGAGTGTTCTCAAGGAGAATTCAAAATATCAGATGGGAGCATCGTAGGCAGTGAAATATGGCCGCCATCTTGTGGAGAACCACCGCCCTGTGCTAGACAGCGAGACCAATCAATGGCGTTGGCACTGGTTGAGAGTGGAAAGAAAGCCCGAGTTGAGATGTGGTTCTGCAAACAAGGGTTGGTGTTAACCCTGCCGTTACGCTTCCAGGAGGCTGACGACCCTCATGTGGCCAGAGACGTCAGGGAGATCAAAGGGCCGCCGATCAGCCCCTCTGGTGAAATCAGCCTTTTCGGGACGAAAAGGATTGAGAAGGGGGCAGTGAAGCGATGCAGCAGAGAAATAGAAGAAGAAGACGTGGGGAAGCCAAGAGAAGAAGGTATGCGGGGGCGCCCCTTCAGGGAAGTGTGGATTGACAAAATTCCAGAGGAGGGGGTGGCAGACAGTCGGGGCAGTCCAGCTGGCGTCGCCGTGGGGAAGGGATCAGCCGAGCCCAGCTGGTGCCGCAGTGGAAGGAAGCTGGCCGGCCTGCCGAGGATTTGTATGTGCCGAGAAGACATGGCAGTCTGGGGAGAGAAGTCTGTCTGAGAAGTGGGCTCCGAACGTGTGGCCGTATGGACTGACCGGGAAGACGGTAGCGGAGAAGGATCCCTCTAGTGGCGGACATTGAAGGCAAGTTAATCTTCTACTGTATAGTTACTTATCTACTCTTTTAAGCTCTTGTAATAAATATACCGCACTAAGCTGTATCCTAAAGAATCCACATTGTTCCCTTAGAACCTTGAACGCAAACATCGACGGCTGAGAAGCGTCGTAACAATACATTGCATACATATTGGGTCGGGGTTGCATACAGCTATTTACAAATTATGACAGATGCGCCCCCTACATGTGAAGAATTTATGAAGGCGTTTTAGTCTGAATAAGTTCTTTACATCAAAGAAAATAATTTTGGGCGAAAATTAATTGATTATAGGGAGGTTATATACAATCTTGATAAGGATATAAGAGATTAAAAAAAAATGTAGTGTTAATGAAATATAGTTGGTTGTTAGTTAATAGAAATCAAAATTTTATAAAGGTGCATCTTATGTTGAGTACTATGGTACACAAAAAAAGGAAAAATTGCCTAACTAATTTTTGCTCGAGATTGGGAAAGAAAACGAGGAAATTTCATAAGGTATTTTGAAATCAAAATAAAAATAAAAAAAATAGTTGAATGAAATCAAAGTTGAATGTTTGGTTGAAAAAGAGAAAAAAATGTTTTGTTGCATTGGTAAAAGAAAAATGCCTAACTACTTTTTGCTCGAGTTCGGGAAAGAAAACGAGGAAATTTCATGAGGTATCAAAAATAAAAATAAAAGAAATGTTGAGCGAAATCAAAGTTGAATGCTTGGTTGAGAAATAAAAAAAAATGAAAAAGGTTTTTCAAAAATAAAGGATGACTTAATGTCTTAAGTTTAACCGAAAACCAATGAGTTTTCGTTGATAAATGAAGCTACGATAATATAACTAAGTGGTACATAAAATAGTAATTAATGGTTAAAAGTGATAATAAATTGAATAAGTTGCTAAATTGGTTAAATATTTTAATTTTAATTTGAGAAAAAATAGTGAAAATGGTTAATATATAAACAATAAGGTGTATTGGTTTGAACCCTTTTTGTATCTACATGCCCTGATCTAGATGTCTTAATTGCTTAATTATGCCCTATAAATTTTTTGTCTCTTCTGTAGCGACACTTAAAGGGAAACGTGATCCTGATCCTCAAGTGCGCATTTATGCTATGTATACAGGAGACATGAAAATCTATATAACCTTTGTGTGTATTTTTGTCTTGTGTTATTGTTTTTTGAGATCTCAAAAGCCGAGTGTCGTTTTTTAATTTGTCTCAAGCCTTAATGCGTTCTAGGGGTTTTTATGCGATCCCCTAGGGCACTTAAGATGTGCTCGCCCAATATCCACTTTATATATTGGGTATCGGGACCTATTTTAATACCTTGAATACAGGATTCGAGGAGAATCTCGATCCTTCTAAAAGGTCGTTTAATCCCTTTTGGGAGAATACGTAAGTTTGAAACCTAACTAGCAAAGCGGTAGTATGCGTGAATTTTGTTCATATTTGACTTTGAGATCTACGTGTAGGTGGAATATGTAACTTTTTTTTTTTTTTCTTTTGTTGGAGTCTGTAAAGTAATTATGATTAATTATTATTGAGATATAATAGAGGTGAAATAGGGATGTGAATTCCTTTAGATGTGTTGGTTTGTCGTGTGTTATTGTTTTTTTGTAAAAGTCGCTATGTAGGCTCGAACTGGAATTCAAGATTGGTGACCTATTTTTATGTGTTGGCCAAGAGAGGTTTCCAAACGGACGACATGTAAAAGTCCCCAGCTTGACCTCCATTTAACTGCTGGTCGAGGGAGATGGTAATTAGAAACCGGACATGGGGGAACTCATCCTCTATTTGCATTAGCTGGCTGCTCGAATTTATGGCCTCGCGGAGATACGTTTCCTGTCCGCCGCCTAATTGTCTTTTGTGCTAATTGAATCTTCTACTTTCGGCACTGGTTTGTTAATTTTCTAGTTTCCTCTATCTGGTAAGAATGATGTAAATCGTTTTTGTTTGTCGTAGGTGATGTAATTTCGGTATTGGTTGTATTGTGTTTGCCACATGTTTTGTGTACGAATTGTTTTATTTTGTGGGTTGGGTCGGTGTTTTTACGTGGTGTTGGTTGGATTCATCGATACTTCTAGAGAATCGGCAGGTGGGACAGGTTTTTACCTGTTTTTGTATTGTCGTGTGTTATGTTCTGCCAATAACATTGTGAAGAGATGAGTTGGTGTAGTTTCGTCATTATTTGTATTTTGAAAATCCGGATATTGTATCTATTTATTAAATCGAATGGTCGTTGTGACTTTAGAAAAAATGCTATTCAGTGATATCAGAGTGGAATTGAGTGAAAGTGCGACTTCGACGTGGACACGTTTTGAGGTGATAAGTGTCACAGGCGTGGTGAAGGCGTCTGTGGCCTGAAAAGTGAAAAAGTTTTGTGGTGTGACCTGCGACACGAATTAAAAAAAAATTGTGAATGAAAAGGTGTCACGCGAAGTCTTTGTTTGTACAAAATCTAACCTGTTCTCACTATGAACAACAAATTATCAAAGTCATGGGTGCTGGTTGTACGAACATATATCGAAATTTTTATTGTTAGTGTATATGGCACTTTTTAATGTGAAAATTTTTAGTGTTTTGGGTAGACGAGATGATTGTCTTATTATTAACGGTTGGGCATGCGCTTACTGGTTGTTGTCGTCTTTTGGCGCGAGTGTCGCGCTTGTTGTGCGGGTTGTGCGTATTTGTTGCGCTGGTGGTGTGGGTTACCGTTGTGTGGTGACGTATGGGTGCGCGTGTTGTTAGCGTGAAAACCGTCCTGTTGGATGGATGTTGTCTGTATTTTGTTATGAGGAACATTTGTGTGAGATTGTTGCGTGACGACGTACGGTCACGTATGGATTTTGTGTAGTGATTGTGTAAGCTGTGCGGTTGTATGGACACGTTTATTGGCATTATTGGAATTGTAGGTTGAAGCCGTTGTGGTTTTGTGAGTTAAGGGCATATAGTACTGGCAATTGGGTTGAGTAAAAAGTTGCGTGGTGTGAGATTAGAATGGTGGCATATAAAGAGTTGTGGTGGGGTCAATGAATGCAGGCAAGGGTTGTCCTGTGTGACAAATTTGATTGCAGTGCAAGTCTTTTCGGACAGGTTTGGCCTAGCCCGTGCGTGCATTCATTGGGTACAAGGTTGGATACATGGTTAAAGGGGTAGGTAGGGTTAGATATAAGTCCAAAGTCAATTTCTTGACGCCATAGGGTGGGGTGCCTACCTCAGTTCAACAGGCCTCCTCTGGGACGTCTTGGGATGGCTGCTTGGGACTCGGGACTGCTGGCACTGTCCGCGGAATTGAAGTGAAGTCCGGTACTGGGATATCGTTTTGGGACTGTTTGCACTGTCCCGGGTCGCGTGGATTACTTTCGGGTGCGGTGTACGGATACGGCATGGCGGTGGATGACTCCTCGGTGGTCGGTGTCCGGCCACGTTGACACTTGCCTGGGGTGGTGGCACGGGCGTCGGCTGTCCCGTCCATCTTGCCTGGGGTTGGCGGGGGTTGTGTCCGTCGTCCTCCCCGGGGGATGGCGCTCCGGAACGCCGTCGCTCCTTGCGTGGCGTTGACTCGTCGAAGGGCCACTGTCATCTGCCATATAATGGCCGTTAGAAGGCGTCTGGTCGCCTCGCTTCTTGCTAGCTTCTTTCCGCTCGTCGCCAGTTTCTTCTTTCTCGGTTTGTTATTGCCGTTTGTTTTGCTGGCGTCTTGGCTAATCTCCATCTTTATCCTGTCGACTTAACCCGTCTGTCACAATATCGTTGCGGAATTTCTTGTTGTTGGATGAGAATGGTGAAGATTGTTGGAAGCGCAGTCGTTTGAGTGGAAAGTTGAGCATACAGTGGGGAATAACCAGGACACGTGATGGGGTTTTGAAAATAAAAGGCAACGGCTTGGAGGAAAGAAAGGCTTTAGAGAAGATGGAGCGGATTTTTGACTATTAACTATCTGATTACATGGCGGTGATTGACTTAGATACTATCTCGGTGGGAGCGAAAGAGCTACTCTTCTAGGTGTTGTCTCGGTGGGAGCGAGTGAACCACTGACAACCCTCGGTTCTCGATTTATCACCAGGACCTATCTTACTTCCCATTGGTCGAAAGGTGGGACGTGGCCGTTTTCAATTGGTTGACCTTTGGGAAGGTGCTTCCTAATTGGTCCTTGCTAATTTCTTTGTCTTTGGACTTGTCCTGACACGACCAGGAAATACTGTGTCGTTGAACTCAACTTTTATTAGTTTCGCGATAATAAAATTGGCTGTAATTTTGCTAATGATTCTGCTCACTTCTAAGCCTCTTTTCTAGGCCTTGCTGTCCTCCAGTTACCTTTTTCTTTATTAAATCTTTGAAACATACATTGCATACATATTGGGTCGGGGTTGCATACAGCTATTTACAAATTATGACATGTATATATATATTATCTTCTAGTTTCTTGGATAGTTGCCTGTCGAAGGACTTCAAACTCCGAAAGCTTGCCGAATTTACAGCTTTAATAAAATAAACTCGTCGCCGTTAACTTTTGTTCCTTCTTCAATCCATAGCTTAGTAACAGCCCAGGTTGATGCTGCCATCTAGTGATCTAAAATGAAACTATTTTAAGTTTTCCACAATTGTAATTTATCTTTAAGCTAAGCATTGAATTTCTAAACATTATTATACTAATAAAAATAGCAATAAATAGCATGGATAATATACAGGGTGATCCAAAAGTCCCGCACTATTTTAAAAATTAATAACTCCGCGAATATTTGCGCTAGAGCAATGCGGTAAACACCATTGTGTTCAGGATGCAATGGGATTTTTTATGGCAAATAATGAAAATTTCGAAATTAATTTTAGTTACAATTTTATTCGCCAGATGGCGCTCTACCAGAATCAGAGATTCAGCGGCCAAATTGTTTGATAAATTGAAAAATATAACTGATCGACACGTATTTTTCCTTTTTGAATACCAGGAAAGAACCCTAATAATATCAAATAACAAATTAATAAAACACCACTTCGCCAAAAGTGTGAAGAATTGGTTAACGATTTTCAAATACAATCAGAGATATGTAAAATAGGTAAATGCAAATTAAAACATGTAGCAAAAATATTTATATTTTATATGGGGTTTTGTGAAATAGATTGAATGTTTGAAAAACACTGCTGATATCAATACACGAATTTTTGAAATGTTAATATAGTACCAAAAATTATGATGGCACTATTAATAGGATTTCTTGCTATAAGAAATGTGTAGTTTCTTGACTGATTGGCGACCCTTGACTATTTAACTGGATATTTGTCATGATCCAACAAATGAAATATAGAGGGGAGTGACAAAATATATTTGTCGTACTTTATTCCAAATATCCTATGGGCTTGTCAAATGTTATCATTGTTTATTATACTGTACACAATTTTAAAAATGTGTCCCCTCAAATAAAAATCATTTTTAGATCGACCTTTTGCGTTGAAAAACGTGGGTACTATTTTTTGGAACCTCTGCCTCTCCTGTGTCGAGCCAATCTTGCTATATGCTTCCGGGGCTTGGTAGCGCCGAAACAGGGAATAGAAGGTGGCAACAACTCTAGAGAGAGTGCAGAGGACAGCGGCACTCAGAATCACAGGGGGATATCGCACTATCAGCAGTGAGGCCTTATTGGTCCTCGCTGGGCTTATTCCCCTGGGATTGAAACTAGAGGAGGAGACCACAGACAGAAGATCTGGGAGAACAGGGAAGATGCCCTGGGACTTAAAGCGGGGGCCCTGGAATCGAAGAGGGACCCAAGGAAGCCTCAGCAGTGGTTGCCAAAGTGGAATTGGAGTCCTGGAGGGCCGACAGGGATTGGCACGGAGGTTTTCACTGATGGTAGTAAGTCTGGAACCAATACTGGAGCTGGGGTAGTGATATTCACTAATGGAGAGCTGAGCTTCTAAGAAAGTTTAACACTCAGAGTGGACGAATTGGTCTTTTCAGCCGAGCTGGTTGCGATCAGGGTAGCCCTCAGAGTGTGTGCCGAGAAGAACTTCAGCCCGGACCGCCTCTATTCAGATTGTATGTCGGCCCTCGTCGCCATCAATCTGGAGAAAGGGAAACTCGCGCATCAAATAATCCAGGAGCTGGAGATGATGACGCGGGCTCCGGAGCTCCCTTGGTTTAGGAGACACAGCCTCATCGAAGGTAATGAGTTCGCAGACAGGATCGCTAAGGCAGGATGCTTTAGAGGTAGATCACTGAGGACCCCAGTGACCAAGAAAGAAGTTTACGAGTATAGGAGGATCAGGGGGCACGTCCAGGACTTATGGCTGGACAGATGGAGGAACAGTGTGAAGGGGAGAGAGGTATTCAATGGGGTAACAACACCCAAGTACCTCTGTAAGGTAATGTCCCACAAACTCATTATGGTAGTTCGGGACATGGGCTCTTCCCCAAGTCTCCACAGATTTAAAATTAAGAGAAACCCTGATTGCGTCTATGGAGAAAGGGATGTGAATGCACGCCACTACGTCTTGGATTGTCCAAGGGTAGTGGGCGTGCAGGAAGAGAGAAGGAGTGCGAGCGGCGCGATCGAGAGTAAGCTGCTGAGAAATCACAGCAAGCTTCTTGAGAAAGCCCACGACGTGGCAGCTGAGCTTTTCCTCAGCTGTGAGTGAACAGAGTCGACCGGGGGTTGCCTCCCTGCGGTCCCTGCTGGACACAGTAGATAGTTTCCTATTTTGCTGTGATTAAAGGCCACCGGTATAGAAATCCTTCCAGACACGTTATCTGGGAGGTGGTGTTTCCAGGTACAATGTCCAAGCACTAGCTTGGATACCGTTACTTGGCTTATGAGTTGAACAGAATAGCAGCGAAGGGCATGCTTCGCATGCCGGCTTGTGGACCGAAAGGTCTGGGTGGCCATCTGCTTCTAGGGTGTACCAACTGTGCTTAGGTGGGATCCTCCATTTCTTGTTTATTTTGGCTACTGTTTATTTTTCTGTAGCAAGGGTTCTTTTGTGCCTTTTTTCGATAGCGCACCAGCAGCTTCATTGCCTTCAATGCTAACATGTAAGGGTATCCATTGAAGGTGAATTTTTGAGGTATTGAGAGTTTTTGGAGATATCCAATTATGTTCCTGCTTACTTTGTCTCTAAGTTCCCCTGTGTGACTCAAGTGTTGTATGGCACTTCTACTATCAGTAAGAATCCATATATCGTGATGTTTAGTGTTTCTGATGGATTTTAAGACTTCATAGATGGCTATAAGTTCTGATCTGAAGACTGAGCAAAATTCTGGGTTTCTTCTGTTTATTTTCTCAATGCCATTTGTGGTTTTAATGAGAGAGTCACTGTCAGTGTGTCCCAACTCGTCTCTGCTACCATCGGTATAGAGAGTTATTGCATTTTTAGGAATTTTATCAATTATTTCTAATGATAATTGTTTTAAGTATTCTGGATTTTGGTATTGTTTGTTGGTGGGTTCATTTAAAGTGGCATTAAAAATAACATTTTGTTAGTGGTTCGCATGGAGATATTTTTTCAGCTAAATAATATTTTTCCACTTTATATTTTAAAAATTCATTTCTTTTGGTCAGGTGTAGAGGGCCTTCTTTTTTGAGTCTTAAATTGGATTCCCAATTAAGTATGTACTTGGAAGTTCTGTGTTTGTTTCCATAACTCTTGATTTTGTTTATATATTTTGGCAGATTGTAGCTTCTTCTATCCTTTAAGGGCATAATGTCTGCCTCGTAAAGTACAATATTATCAGGGCAGGTATTTCGAAGACCTGTAATAATTCTAGTTGCATTTAGTTGTATCCTTTCCAGTGTTTTTAGATTTGTTTCAGATGCTGTACCATAGATTTGATATCCATATTCCAAGATAGGTCTCATTAGAGATGTGTAAGTTAATTTTAGTGTTGTTGCTTTCGCTCCCCACTCTTGCTGAAATATATTTCAAGATTTTTAGTCGGTCTCTTCCTTTTCTAACAACTCCTTCATTATGTTTACTGGAGTAAATTTCTGGATCCAGGGTGTAGCCGAGATATTTAGGATGTTTATTATATTGTAATTGTTGTTCTTTCAGAATAATATTTGGTCTTATTTTGCATAGTTTCTTATCGGTAGTAAAAAGACAGGTTTCAGATTTTTGGGGGTTAAATTCTAATTTATGTTTATTAGCAAATTATTCTAGGTGGAGAAGAGTCTTGTTCAAATCTCTTTCAGCTTTTTTCCAGTTAGTGTTGCTGCTCCATAGAATAATGTCATCAGCGAAAAGTCCAATATTGGTTTTATGTGAAAAATTCTTCTATGCCTGCAATAAATAGGGTGAAGAGAGTTGGGCTAAGGACTGATCCTTGAGGTAATCCTTGGTACAATTTGAAGGTTTTAGATAGAGTGCCATTATATTTGACCCTGATGTATATATTTTTATATAAGGGAATCATTTATCCAAGTTATAGCTTTTCCATCAATTTTGAAATGTTTGTATAATTTTGTAATTAACTTGTTTTTCCATACCTTATCAAAAGCTTGTGTAAGGTCTAAAAAGCAGCTATGATGTGGTTAGTTGTTTTTTTTTTTTGTTTTGTGCATCTTTTACATTTTGTGTGAAAAATAAGAGTTGGTCTATTGTCCCATGTCCTTTCCTAAATCCATATTGTTCTTCTGGTAAGAGATTTCTTGTGTCGGGGTGGTAGGTGAGTCGTCTGAGTATAATTTTTTCCATTAATTTGCAGCAAATATTTGTGAGGGAGATAGGTCGGTAGTTTTTGGGTCATCAGCAGATTTGTCAAGTTTTTAATGGGAATTATTGTTGCATTTTTACAGTCTTGAGGCAATTTTCCAGTTTTCCAGGAGTAATTGAAAATATTAAGAAGTCTTTCTTTGCCAATTTTGCCCAAGTTTGATATCATTCGGCCATGGATTCCATCTGGCCCAGGAGTCTTGTTTAGGTCAGTGTTTTCTAATGCATAAACTAGCTCTTTCATATTGATTTTTTTCATGGAAAATATTATGAGTGCTGGTGACATTTTTACAGTCATGAATAATCTTTCGGGCCTTTTTTCAACCTTGATTTTACTACTTATTTGATATGAATTACCTAAAAGATTGGCAGCAATTTTGTCATTAGTTGCTGGTGTACCATCTGTATTCTTAATCATATTTATGTTTTCAGTTTGTGGCTGGACTCTGTCAATTTGTTTTGCCAAATTCCAAAGTTTTGTATTTGGGTTTCTTGGGTTCAGGTTTTCACAGGTTTGTTTCCATTTTTCCCTTTTCACATTTACGTATAATCTTTTTATTTTTGCAATCACAATGTTCAGTTCAGTTCTACAATTTGTTTGGTTTTGGGTGCACTTTTTGTAGTTCATTTCTTTTAGTTATAAGTGTTTGAATATTTTTTGCCTGGTGTGTATAATTTGGAAATTATTTCTTAATATTACCTCTTGGTATTGAAACTTTGACTGCTTCAATAATGGTGTTTTCGAAAGATATCATATTAGCCTTTTTGAAGTTCCAGAATTTTTCTTAATTGAGCTAGTTTTGGTCTTGGTGCTAATTTCTATCAAATTAGGCAAATGATAACTTCCAAAACTTTTTAATATTTGCTATTTGCATTTGTGGAAAATGTCAGGATAGTAAAAACTTATATCAAGGGCTTGTGCAGTATTATAACTTGTAGGAATGATGGGTAGGAATCCCATCATTCAAGCAAATGAAATATTGTCGTCAAATATGTTTGATAGTATTTTGCCTCTTGGGTTTGGCGTGGAACATCCTCATAGTTGATGTTTGGTATTAAGGTCACCTACAATAATAATAATGTTGTCTGTAAGAAATTGAGCCATTGTTCCATCGTCAATAAATGTATTGTTTAGAGGGTGATACATATTGTATATGTTGATGGCTTTGTTTTGATTGAGGTAGACTTTGATACCTTGGGCTTCGAGGTCTAATGTGTTTGGAATATTAACGGCTATGTCCTCATAGTACAAATTCTTTATTAAAAATGCTAGGCCACCCCCTTTAACAGCATATACGGATGGATCTTCAGACCTTACCCTGAGTAATGGAGGAGCCGGAATTAACATAATACTGCAAGATGAAACAAACATCAAAATCAAAGAAGGAGCAGGACAGATTTCGTCAAACTTCACTTGTGATCTGACAGCTATCTGGAAAGCCCTTGATGTATACCTTAACCACCCATCCCTGCATCAAGCAGAAGGATTTTTTTAATATACAGCGACTCCATATCCGCTCTAGAAGCAATTCAGAAGGGCAATACTAAAATCACACAGAAAATACACTCGTTACTTACCCAACTGGAACCATTGGAGAATAACTGCATTCTACATTGGATCCCTGCCCATGCTGGGATCGGGGGTAATGAAATGGCATTTGAATTGGCAAAGGAAGCCAGAAAGTTGAGCCAAAGGAAAGAACAAATGTTATTATTTGAAGCTGATTCTTTGTCAAAATACAAGATAATTAAACAAAAAAATAAGAAAAGATCAAAATGCGAAATAAACTCTGAGAGAAAAATGACAAAAACTATAACAAGACTTAGGACAAAACACTATAAAGGAATGACAATACATCCAGATGGCACAAGAACCTATAGGACATGCAACAACTGTCCTGGTGTGGATCTAACACCTACCCACATATTCTCATAGCCAGCAATGGCCGCAGCCTTGCAGAAAATTGACATAGACCCTGAGCAGCAGCTTTACACACCCAAGATAGTGGACATTGCTGCTGCTGTGATGGAGATGCATGGAGACATCTGAGGCTCTTTATTGGACACGACAACAACAACGGCATTCCAGAGTAAAATAAATTATCAGAGATAGATACATATTTTTCAAATGAATTAAAATAAATATAATCGATACTGAGTGAGAGTTGAAATAAAAATATTAGAAATTTATTATCTTTGGAAACAAACCGTATCTAAAATATCAATTTTCTTTTTGCTACATGTTTTAATTTGCATTTACCTATTTTACATATCTCCGATTGTATTTGAAAATCGTTAACCAATTCTTCATACTTTTGGCGAAATGGTGTTTTATTAATTTGTTATTTGATATTATTAGGGTTCTTTCCTGGTATTCAAAAAGGAAAAATACGTGTCAATCAGTTATATTTTTCAATTTATCAAACAATTTGGCCGCTGAATATCTGATTCTGGTAGAGCGCCATCTGGCGAATAAAATTGTAACTAAAATCAATTTCGAATTTTTCATTATTTGCCATAAAAAATCCCATTGCATCCTGAACACAATGGTGTTTACCGCATTGCTCTAGCGCAAATATTCGCGGAGTTATTAATTTTTAAAATAGTGCGGGACTTTTGGATCACCCTGTATTTGAAATATTTTAGATAATAAAATATTTAAATTATTGTATTATTCATCTTTCGCGTTAATTTATATGAATTTTATTGTATACCTTTTTTAAAATTGAAAATAAGGCAAACTTTAATTTTTGTTCTCACTGCAATCATAAAAAATATTAATTGGAAGACTCATTTATCAGTAGGGAACTCTCTTAAAGGTTTCGCCAGTTTAAAACAATGGAGAATAAAAAGTTGTATTTAAATAGTCTCCACATTCATAAGAGACAATTTTTAGCAATTACTTATGAAGTCTTTTTGAAAATAGAGCAATCCATAAATAAATCTTTAATTAAAAAGGCATATATTGGATCAAAATATCATTTATTTTATCAATATTTCAGTTGGATGAACGCCAAACTTTATCATGGTGTTAAAACATATTTAATGTGTGTCAACAACAAACTCAGCGCAAAATAACGTCAGTTGTTGTTGACACACATTAAAATGTTATAATACCTTGATAAAGGTTGGCGTTCAGCCAACTGAAATATTAGTAAAATATATTATCTTTTGATCTAATATATGCCTTTTTAATTAAAGTCTTATGAAATCTGTTGATTAATATATGTAAAGATATCATTCTAAGTTATAATTTGTTTGTTGTTTTGTTTGTTTCCTTTGTAATAGGCGCAAATATTCCAATATCGTGCCTGGTTTATTAATAATAAAAAAAGTGAAATAATAAATGGTGACCTGGCTCAAAATTAATTTTAAAAACTTAAATATATACTACAGGTCTATTACTATTATACTAGCTTTTGTTTTGATTTACGAATCAACTTTAGAAAAATATTCTTCTTGCAAATGACTGATTAGAAAAATTGTAAATGTTTTTTTTTATAGATAACCATCCTCTTCATAAAATGACAGGGGCTGGACAGTGAATGACCGTTGGGCCTATCCCGAGGAGAATTTTCATCTTTGACCACTAGCCACAAGACCTGGTTTCAGCTAAACACACAGATAACTATAAATGATAAATATTCTATTACAGTAAAACCTCCCTTTAGCGGACACCCCGCTAGGGAAAACCTCTCCACAAAGGACAGTTTTTATCTGAAAAATTACCATTTTTACTATTTAGCAACTCTCCGGTAATAGGACACCTCTCCCTAATAAAGGACACAAGTACACGCTTGTTCGGCGGTACATATACTAAAATTGGAACGATACAGAGAAGATTAGCATGGCCCCTGTGATACTTGTTCAGTGGTACAACTACTACAATAGGAACGATACAGAGAAGATTAGCATGGCCCCTGTGATACTTGTTCAGTGGTACAACTACTACAATAGGAACGATACAGAGAAGATTAGCATGGCCCCTGTGATACTTGTTGGGCGGTACAACTACTACAATAGGAACGATACAGAGAAGATTAGCATGGCCCCTGTGATACCAGTTCGGCGGTACAACTACTACAATAGGAACGATACAGAGAAGATTAGCATGGCCCCTGTGATACTTGTTGGGCGGTACAACTACTACAATAGGAACGATACAGAGAAGATTAGCATGGCCCCTGTGATACCAGTTCGGCGGTACAACTACTACAATAGGAACGATACAGAGAAGATTAGCATGGCCCCTGTGATACTTGTTGGGCGGTACAACTACTACAATAGGAACGATACAGAGAAGATTAGCATGGCCCCTGTGATACTTGTTGGGCGGTACAACTACTACAATAGGAACGATACAGAGAAGATTAGCATGGCCCCTGTGATACTTTTTGGGCGGTACAACTACTACAATAGGAACGATACAGAGAAAATTAGCATGGCCCCTGTGATACCAGTTCGGCGGTACAACTACTACAATAGGAACGATACAGAGAAGATTAGCATGGCCCCTGTGATACCAGTTCGGCGGTACAACTACTACAATAGGAACGATACAGAGAAGATTAGCATGGCCCCTGTGATACTTGTTGGGCGGTACAACTACTACAATAGGAACGATACAGAGAAGATTAGCATGGCCCCTGTGATACCAGTTCGGCGGTACAACTACTACAATAGGAACGATACAGAGAAGATTAGCATGGCCCCTGTGATACTTGTTGGGCGGTACAACTACTACAATAGGAACGATACAGAGAAGATTAGCATGGCCCCTGTGATACCAGTTCGGCGGTACAACTACTACAATAGGAACGATACAGAGAAGATTAGCATGGCCCCTGTGATACCAGTTCGGCGGTACAACTACTACAATAGGAACGATACAGAGAAGATTAGCATGGCTCCTGTGATACCAGTTCGGCGGTACAACTACTACAATAGGAACGATACAGAGAAGATTAGCATGGCCCCTGTGATACTTGTTGGGCGGTACAACTACTACAATAGGAACGATACAGAGAAGATTAGCATGTCCCCTGTGATACCAGTTCGGCGGTACAACTAATACAATAGGAACGATACAGAGAAGATTAGCATGGCCCCTGTGATACCAGTTCGGCGGTACAACTACTACAATAGGAACGATACAGAGAAGATTAACATGGCCCCTGTGATACCAGTTCGGCGGTACAACTACTACAATAGGAACGATACAGAGAAGATTAGCATGGCCCCTGTGATACTTGTTGGGCGGTACAACTACTACAATAGGAACGATACAGAGAAGATTAGCATGGCCCCTGTGATACTTGTTGGGCGGTACATATACTAAAATTGGAACGATACAGAGAAGATTAGCATGGCCCCTGTGATACCAGTTCGGCGGTACAACTACTACAATAGGAACGATACAGAGAAGATTAGCATGGCCCCTGTGATACCAGTTCGGCGGTACAACTGCTACAATAGGAACGATACAGAGAAGATTAGCATGGCCCCTGTGATACCAGTTCGGCGGTACATATACTAAAATTGGAACGATACAGAGAAGATTAGCATGGCCCCTGTGATACTTGTTCGGCGGTACAACTACTACAATAGGAACGATACAGAGAAGATTAGCATGGCCCCTGTGATACCAGTTCGGCGGTACATATACTAAAATTGGAAAGATACAGAGAAGATTAGCATGGCCCCTGTGATACTTGTTCGGCGGTACAACTACTACAATAGGAACGATACAGAGAAGAATAGCATGGCCCCTGTGATTCTTGTTCAGCGTTACAACTACTACAATAGGAAGGATACAGAAAAGATTAGCATGGCCCCTGTGATACTTGTTCAGCGTTACAACTACTACAATAGGAAGGATACAGAGAAGATTAGCATGGCCCCTGTGATACCAGTTCGGCGGTACAACTACTACAATAGGAACGATACAGAGAGGATTAGCATGGTCCCTGTGATACCAGTTCGGCGGTACAACTACTACAATAGAAATGATATAGAGAAGATTAGCATGGCCCCTGTGATACTTGTTCGGCGTTACAACTACTGCAATAGGAACGATACACAGAGAAGATTAGCAAGGCCCCTGTGATACCAGTTCGGCGGTACAACTACTATAAAAGAACGATACAGAGAAGATCAGCATTGGCCCTGTGATACCAGTTCGGCGGTACACCTACTACAATAGGAACGATACAGAGAAGATTAGCATGGCCCCTGTGATACCAATTCGGCGGTACAACTACTACAATAGGAACGATACAGAGAAGATTAGCATGGCTCCTGTGATACCAGTTCGGCGGTACAACTACTATAATAGGAACGATACAGAGAATATTAGCATGGCCCCTGTGATACCAGTTCGGCGGTACAACTACTACAATAGGAACGATACAGAGAAGATTAGTATGGCCCCTGTGATACCAGTTCGGCGGTACAACTACTACAATAGGAACGATACAGAGAAGATTAGCATGGCCCCTGTGATACCAGTTCGGCGGTACAACTACTACAATAGGAAGGATACAGAGAAGATTAGTATGGCTCCTGTGATATTGTTCGTCGGTACAACTACTACAATAGGAACGATACAGAGAAGATTAGTATGGCCCCTGTGATACCAGTTCGGCGGTACAACTACTACAATAGGAACGATACAGAGAAGATTAGTATGGCCCCTGTGATACCAGTTCGGCGGTACAACTACTACAATAGGAACGATACAGAGAAGATTAGCATGACCCCTGTGATACCAGTTCGGCGGTACAACTACTACAATATGAAGGATACAGAGATGATTAGTATTGCCCCTGTGATATTGTTAGGCGGTACAACTACTACAATAGGAACGATACAGAGAAGACTAGCATGGCCCCTGTGATACTTGTTTGGCGTTACAACTACTACAATAGGAACGATACAGAGAAGATTAGCATGGCCCCTGTGATACTTGTTGGGCGGTACATATACTAAAATTGGAACGATACAGAGAAGATTAGCATGGCCCCTGTGATACCAGTTCGGCGGTACAACTACTACAATAGGAACGATACAGAGAAGATTAGCATGGCCCCTGTGATACCAGTTCGGCGGTACAACTACTACAATAGGAACGATACAGAGAAGATTAGCATGTCCCCTGTGATACCAGTTCGGCGATACAACTACTACAATAAGAACGATACAGAGAAGATTAGTATGGCCCCTGTGATACCAGTTCGGCGGTACAACTACTATAATAGGACGATACAGAGAATATTAGCATGGGCCCTGTGATACCAGTTCGGCGGTACAACTACTACAATAGTAACGATACAGAGAAGATAAGCATGGCCCCTGTGATACCAGTTCGGCGGTACAACTACTACAATAGGAACGATACAGAGAAGATTAGCATGGCCCCTGTGATACCAGTTCGGCGGTACAACTACTACAATAGGAAGGATACAGAGAAGATTAGTATGGCCCCTGTGATACCAGTTCGGCGGTACAACTACTACAATAGGAACGATACAGAGAAGATTAGCATGGCCCCTGTGATACTTGTTCGGCGTTACAACTACTACAATAGGAACGATACAGAGAAGATTAGCATGGCCCCTGTGATACTTGTTCGGCGGTACAACTACTACAATAGGAAGGATACAGAGAAGATTAGCATGGCCCCTGTGATACTTGTTCAGCGGTTCCACTACTACAATAGGAACGATACAGAGAGGATTAGCATGGCCCCTATGCAAGGATGACACGTAAAATCGTGAAGCGTTCCTAAAGGACACTTTGACTCTGCAATTAGGTGTTGTCCTTTACAGGGAGGTTCTAATGTATTAATAATACAAGTATTTAACCAAAATATTCAATCTATTATATAAATATCGAAAAAGAACGCCTACCCATATATTCTCATACCCAGCAATGTCCGTAGCATTGCAGAAAATTGACTTGGACCCTGAACAGCAGCTTTACACATCTAAGATAGAGGATATTGCGACTGCTGTGATAGAGATGCATGGAGACATCTGAGGTTCTTCTTTGGACACGACAACAACAACAGAAAATTGACATGGAACCAGAGCAGCAGCTTTACACACCCAAGAAAGAGGACATTGTAACTGCTGTGATAGAGATGTGTGGGGACATCTGAGGCTCTTCTTTGGACACGACAACAACAACAGAAAATTGACATGGACCCAGAGCAGCAGCTTTACGCATCAAAGATAGTGAACATTGCGATTTCTGTGATAGAGATTCAGGTGACATCTGAGGCTCTTCATTGGAAACGACAATAACAACAGAAAATTGACATGGGCCCAGAGCAGCAGCTTTACACACCCAAGATAGAGAACTACTGCTGTGATAGAGATGTATGGGGACATCTGAGGCTTTTCATTGGACACGAAAACAACAACAGAAAATTGACATGGACCCAGAACAGCAGCTTTACACATCCAAGATAGAGAACATTACGACTGCTGTGATTGAGATGTATGGGGACATCTGAGGCTCTTCATTGGACACGACAACAGCAACAGAAAATTGACATGGACCCAGAGCAGCAGCTTTAAACACCCAGGATAGAGGACATTGCGACTGCTGTGATAGAGATGCATGGAGACATCTGAAGCTCTTCATTGGACACGACAACAACAACAGAAAATTGACATGGACCCAGAGCAGCAGCTTTACATACCCATTATAGAGAACATTGCGACTGCTGTGATAGAGATGCATGGAGACATCTGAGACTCTTCTTTGGACACGACAACAACAACAACAGAAAATTGACATGGACCCAGAGCAGCAGCTTTACACACCCAAGATAGAGAACATTGAAACTGCTGTGATAGAGATGTATGGAGACATCTGAGGCTCTACATTGGACACGACAACAACAACAGAAAATTGACATGGATCCAGAGCAGCAGCTTTACACACCCAAGATAGAGAACATTGAAACTGCTGTGATAGAGATGTATGGAGACATCTGAGGCTCTACATTGGACACGACAACAACAACAGAAAATTGACATGGATCCAGAGCAGCAGCTTTACACACCCAAGATAGAGAACATTGAAACTGCTGTGATAGAGATGTATGGAGACATCTGAGGCTCTTCATTGGAACGACAACAACAGAAAATTGACATGGACCCAGAGCAGCAGCTTTACACACCCAAGATAGAGGACATTGCGACTGCTGTGATAGAGATGCATGGAGACATCTGAGGCTCTTCATTGTACACGACAACAACAACAACAGAAATTTGACATGGACCCAGAGCAGCAGCTTTACACACCCAAGATAGAGGACATTGCGACTGCTGTTATAGAGATGCATGGAATCATCTGAGGCTCTTCATTGGACACGACAACAACAACAACAGAAAATTGACATGGTCCCAGAGCAGCAGCTTTACACACCCAAGATAGAGAATATTGCGACAGCTGTGATAAGGATGCATGGAGACATCTGAGGCTCTTCATTGGACACGACAACAACAACAACAGAAAATTGACTTGGACCCAGAGCAGCAGCTTTACACACCCAAGATAGAGGACATTGCGACTGCTGTGATAGAGATGTATGGAGACATCTGCGGCTCTTCATTGGACAGGACAACAACAACAGAAAATTAACATGGACCCAGAACAGCAGCTTTACACACCCAAGATAGAGGACATTGCGACTGCTGTGATAGAGATGTATGGAGACATCTGAGGCTCTACATTAGACACGACAACAACAACAGAAAATTGACATAGACCCAGAGCAGCAGCTTTACACACCCAAGATAGAGAATATTGCGACAGCTGTGATAAGGATGCATGGAGACATCTAAGACTCTTCATTGGACAAGACAACAACAACAAAAGAACCAATGTTATTGTGTCCCCAAAGAAATCAAATATTAAAAATGAAAATCTTTCGAAAAAATAATCGACAATATTTATATTGAAGAGAGAGATAGAGATTGCAATGTAAAATTATGTAAGAAATCTATTAGAATATAAAGATATCAAAACAATTGTAACGAGAATCTTATTGAAATTTAAAGATAAAAAAATATCCAAATTATATAAATATACTAATAAATAACAGATAAATTTGTAATAGTGTCAATTGTTGGGAATCTCTTATGGTTCAGACAATGAAACAACAAATAACAAGTTTACTTACAGCTGAAGTGGTTTCAAAGAATTAGGCGATTTTACCTTTAAAGAAAGTATTTTAAATTTATTATTTTCAAAGAGAGAGAGAAAAGAACATTTAACAATTTACATTACAATTACTAATTTTGTAAAACAAAACAAAACACTCCTTTGTTTTCGTTTTTATATTACAGTGTTGTCAGTCTAAAAGTATTTCAACATCATTGATTTACTATTCTTCTTTTTTCCAACATCAATATCTGTCATATATGCTTCTAAATAATCATTTTTATTCTAACATAGATATTTGAAAATAGTAATTTGTGTAAATAATTTCAAAAATGGATAAAAGATGGAGCCACGGGTTACATCTTGCTTCAATTCGTGAAAACTTTAAAGCATTACACTACTTAAGAAATATAAACTATTTTTGATGCATATGATTCTTTTTGAATTTAAAATATTTTTTACTGCCCTTACTGCAATGATAAATTATTGGGAGGGCCTGGCTCATCAGTGGTAAACCTTCCCAGAGGTTTCGCCAATTTAATCCACTGTAATATTGCATTTAGTTTCTTTACTTTATACCGATACTAAAGCTAGACACACAACACACACACACTCTTTGGTATTTTATATTAATAATTATATGTATTTCTACTGTCCTCTAAGCTTATATCCATAGTTCATTTAAAATACCTTTTCCAAGAGTCTAGCTTCAGTATCGATATAAAAGAAAAACAGCCCAATGTAATATAACAGCGGTATGGTAGATTAAACTAGCGAAACCGCTGGGAGGGTTCACTACTGATGAGCCAGGCCCTCCCAATATTTTATCATTACAGTAAGGGCAGTAGAATATTGTTCTAATAAAAAAAGCATACGTGTTAAAAAATATCTAACGCATCTTATTATATTGCGCATATATTCCACTAATAATTCTATCAAAAAATAAAGGTCTATATTGATATTATAAAGATTTTTCACAATGAGGTTCTTTCTTTATTAGAATGGCTAGCTTTCAAGTAAATATCACTTCGACAGGCTTAAATAAATAAATAAAATAAAAAGGTCTATATTATATTATCTCTCAAATAATGCATGTATAAAAATATACAAGTATCAGAGTCATCAAAAATCAATTCTCTCATCGTTTGCTTTTGTGAATGGAATAAATACCCAAATATGGCCATTTCTTATAAGCATCGGTGGTTCAGTGGTAGAATGCTCGTCTGCCACAAGGGCGGCCCGGGTTCGATTCCCGGCCAATGCATTTTTTTCTTTTTTTACATTTTTAAAAACTCATTTATATTATTATCTTATATATAAAAGTCAATGTCTGTTGTCTGTTTCGAGATAAACTCAAAAACTACTGAACCAATTGGTACCAAATTTTGCATGTCGCTTTTTATAAACCTGTATTGCTATTCTATGGCACTTCTACCATTTATTATTGATGTTATTTCAGTATGAAGGAAATTGCATTCGGGGGAATTCTCGAGTCTCTAGTAAAGTATAAACTTCAATTGTAAGAAACAGAAAACACGCAAAAACTAAAATATAAATTGTTTAAAGTTACATTTTACAATCATTTTTAGATATCTTAGCCCTAGAAATAAGATATTTTGATCTTAAACCACAAGAGTGGAGGCTTTTAGTTTTAAATAAACTTAATGTAGGTCTCTATATCTTTTGCTAAGAAAACAAATAAATATACTGTCTTTATATATTGAAGCATTTTTGATAAATTTATTTTATTTTCGTTATTCTTGTCACAAGAAACTTATTCATTTTGAACTTTTTTAATGGAATTTTTCTTTTATAAGAAGGATGATTGTTAGGTTTGCCTATACAGTAAAACCTCCATGAAAGGACACTCCGCTTAGAAGACACCTCTCTATAAAGGACAGTTTTCATTGTAAAAATTACTATTTATACATATAAACAAATTGAGATTTTATTATTGAGAATTTATTGCAAATGTGATTTTTATGAATATTCGAAACTATTATAGACGCGTATGATTCTTTTGAAAATTAAACAATATCTACTGCCCTTACTGCGATGGAAAAATTAATGGGAGGGCCTGGCTCATCAGTGGTGAACCCTCCCAGCAGTTTCGCCAGTTTAATCTACCATACCGCTGTTATATTACATTTTTAGAAATTCTTTTCATAGTGATACTGATGCTAGACTCTTGGAATGGGTATTTTAGATGAACTATGGATATAAGTTTTGAGGACAGCAGAATTACATATAATTATAAATCTTTAATTAAAAAGGCATATATTGGATCAAAATATCATTTATTTTACCAATATTTCAATTGGCTGAACGCCAACCTTTATCAAGATGTTATAACATTTTAAAGTGTGTTTCTAAAGTGTTAAAGTGGTTTTCGACCACTACGACCCGGGTTAGATTCCCGCATTGGACACTTTTTTCTGTATAAAAAAAATGCCCCAATGGCCCCCCGATTCTTGCAAAAGTCCAATCCCACTAGCGAGTGCAAGTAACCAAACGGGGCTCTGGCACATTTGTAAGTGCAAAGTCGAACTGCTTTTCACATGTGTAGACATGTGGTACACTTACAGTAAAAGCAGTAGCTAACTACCCAACATGATTATCATGGCCTGTACCACGTGTACTAGGGATAAGCAAAAAAATCTTGTTTTAGATAATCCAACAATTAAAAAAGTTATAAATAGAAATAAATTTGGGAAAAGGAATATATGTAGTATAAATAATAGACATTTTACTAAACCTTTTTTTAAATTTATAATAACAATAAAGAGTTATAACAAGGTTCACCTAAAAAGCTTCGTCAGTTACTCGTCATATATGCTGAACATAAGAAGAAAAAAAGGGAGGGAGAGGGGGGGGATAAGAGGTGAAGATATTTAGAATAGAAAAAGATCTAAAGACAGAACAATGATAATATTAATTTAAACAAATAAATATTACGCCTCTAAAATAGTTTTATAATTTGATAACAGATGGCGCTCTAGTACATTGTAAAGTCTAATATAAAATGAAAGGAATTAAAAGCACGAATGTTTATTTTATACATAATACAAATTTCTACTGCCCTTACTGCAATGAAAAAATATATTGGGAGGGCTTAGCTCATCAGTGGTGAACCCTCCCAGCGGTTTCGCCAATTTAATCCACCAGACCGCTTCTCAGAGCTCTAATACTGTATTGTACGATTCTACTTATATATGCAGCACTGTAGGATGGAATCTCAGAAATGGTTTTCAAGAAAACTATGGACATAAGCTTATAGGACAGTAGAATTACATTCAAATATAATAGATTAAAAAAATAACTTTAAAACAAGCCAATATTACTTGTTTTAAGCAATATCAGTACAGAATATTTTAAGCTTAATTGTGGTATTTGAAATTCTAGCGAATTCTAGCGAATTTGATCACTCACTTTAGGAAATGAATCCAATAATGTGAAGTCTCTTATATAATTGGATTGAAAATCTGAAATTGGCTGAAAAACAATTATCTTGGGGTAGAGTCAGCTTTCAAAGGTGCAGCGTCATTGTTACCCTGGAACCCAGGTACTAATGGTCTGGTCTAATCAGAAGAACTCGGCATTTCATTAGGGCTAACATGCCTTGCCTAATTGTTTGTTCGCGAATCTTCCCTTCTCCTGAAGATTAATCTAATTGCACCACTTAATAATCTTCTACTTTGATATTTGTTACATAAAGATTCTATTTCGTTTGATGTTAATAACCTGTTGATGTTTAAATGGTAGAATGTTAGATTTAGAATAGCTATATTATCGTTTGTTTTAAAATTATAATGAAATTAATAGAAAATATTCAATAATATTACCATCTGTGGGATACCAAAGTGTATCTTTTTATTAAAAGATAATCCAGAAGATGAGAAAGCTCTTTTTAGTGTTATAAAATCAGACGAAGAATGTGTTTTGTGTACGCTCGTTTTTATATTCTTTAACAATAAGCCTTGCTTAATCCAGATGGTATTCTTTTGCTTTGATATTCGTTAAATAAAGATTCTATTTCGTTTGATGTTAATAACCTGTTGATGTTTAAATAGTAGAAAGTTAGGTTTAGAATATCTATATAATCGTTTGTTTTAAAATAATAATAAAATTGATAGAAAATTTTCGATAATATTACCATCTGTGGGATACTAAAGTGTATCTTTTTATTAAAAGATAATCCTGGAAATTAGAAAAATATTTTTAACGTTATAAAATCAGACGAAGAATGTGTTTTGTGTACGTATGTGTTCGTTTTTAGATTCTTTAACAATAAGCCTTGCTTAATCCAGATGGTAATCTTCTGCTTTGATATTCGTTATATAAAGATTCTATTTCGTTTGATATTAATAACCTGTTGATGTTTTAATGGTAGAATGTTAGGTTTAGAATAGCTATATTATCGTTTGTTTTAAAAAAATAATAAAATTAATAGAAAATTTTCGATAATACTTATCAAAATTCGAAACTATTTTAAAGGCTTAAGATTCTTTTTGAAATTAAACAATTTATACTGCCCTTACTGTAATGGAAAAATTAATGGGAGGGCCTGGCTCATCAGTGGTGAACCCTCCCAGTGGTTTCGCCAGTTTAATCTACCATACCGCTTTTATATTGCATTTTTAGTTCACCACTGATGAACCAGGCCCTCCCATTAATTTTTCCATTGCAGTAAGGGCAGTAGAAATTGTTTAATTTCAAAAAGAATCTTACGCCTTTAAAATAGTTTCGAATTTTTATAACATATGGCGCGCTAGTGCATCATAAGATAATACTTATGTAATACTTATGTGTATATTACCATCTGTAAAGTATCAAAGTGTATCTTTTTATTAAAAGATAATCCTGAAAATGAGAAAGCTATTTTTAGTGTTATAGAATCAGAAGAAGAATGTGTTTTGTGTACGCTGATTTATAGATTCTTTAACAATAAGCCTTACTTAATCCAGATGGTAATGTTGTCGAATAATCGTCTGGTTATTAAATCAAGAATTCGTCTGCTTCAATATTTAATATTCATTATGATGATCTTCATTGTAACAACAATGACCGTTGTTAAATTGTTATATTTATGTTATATTAGAGATTTAATTGTCATCTATTTTATATCTAAATTAAGTCTTTTTCTTCAATAAAACAGGATACGTTTCCTCTAATAGCTTATTGCCTTTTTAATTTCTTGTTTAACTTAAGAGTATAGTAACTGGGAGGGATATATTGTTATATAGAATGGAAGAATATACAGGGTGATCCAAAAGTCCCGCACTATTTTAAAAATTAATAACTCCGCGAATATTTGCGCTAGAGCAATGCGGTAAACACCATTGTGTTCAGGATGCAATGGGAATTTTTATGGCAAATAATGAAAAATTCGAAATTGATTTTAGTTACAATTTTATTCGCCAGATGGCGCACTACCAGAATCAGAGATTCAGCGGCCAAATTGTTTGATAAATTGAAAAATATAACTGATCGACACGTATTTTTCCTTTTTGAATACCAGGAAAGAACCCTAAAAACATCAAATAACAAATTAATAAAACACCACTTCGCAAAAAGTATGAAGAATTGGTTAACAATTTTTAAATACAATCAGAGATATGTAAAATAGGTAAATGCAAATTAAACATGTAGCAAAAAAAAAAAAAAGATATTTTAGATACGGTTTGTTTCCGAAGATAATAAATTTCTAATATTTTTAATTCAACTCTCTCTCAGTATCGATTATATTTATTTTAATTCATTTGAAAAATATGTATCTATCTCTGATAATTTATTTTACTCTGGAATGCCGTTGTTGTTGTCGTGTCCAATAAAAAGCCTCAGATGTCTCCATGCATCTCCATCACAGCAGCAGCAATGTCCACTATCTTGGGTGTGTAAAGCTGCTGCTCTGGGTCTATGTCAATTTTCTGCAAGGTTGCGGCCATTGCTGGCTATGAGAATATGTGGGTAGGTGTAAGTTCCACACCAGGACAATTGTTGCATGCCCTATAGGTTATTGTGCCATCTGGATGTATTGTTATTCCTTTATAGTGTTTTGTTTTAAGTCTTGTTATAGTTTATGTCATTTTTCTCTCAGAGTTTATTTCGCATTTTGATCTTTTCTTATTTATTGTTTAATTATCTTGTATTTTGACAAAGAATCAGCGTCAAATAATGACATTTGTTCTTTCCTTTGGCTCAACTTTCTGGCTTCCTTTGCCAATTCAAATGCCATTTCATTACCCCCGATCCCAGCATGGGCAGGGATTCATTGTAGAATGCAGTTATTCTCCAATGGTTCCAGTTGGGTAAGTAACGAGTGTATTTTCTGTGTGATTTTAGTATTGCCCTTCTGAATTGCTTCTAGAGCGGATATGGAGTCACTGTATATTAAATTTCCTTCTGCTTGATGCAGGGATGGTTGGTTAAGGCATACATCAAGGGCTTTCCAGATAGCTGTCAGTTCACAAGTGAAGTTTGACGAAATCTGTCCTCCTTCTTTGATTTTAATGTGCGTTCCATCTTGCAGTATTATGCTAATTCCGGCCCCTCCATAACTCAGGGTAAGGTCTGAAGCTCCATCTGTATATGCTGTTGAAGGGGGTGGTCTAGCATTTTTAATCAAGAATTTGTACTATGAGGATATAGCCGTTAATATTCCAAACACATCAGACCTCGAAGCCCAAAGTATCAAAGTCTACCTCAATCAAAACAAAGCCATCAACATATACAATATGTATCACCCTCCAAACAATACACTTATTGACGATGGAACAATGGCTCAATTTCTTACAGACAACTCTTATTGTAGGTGACCTTAATGCCAAACATCAACTATGGGGATATTCCACGCCAAACCCAAGAGGAAAAATACTTTCAAACATATTTGACGACAATGCCATCATGTGCTTAAATGATGGGAATCCTACCCATCATTCCGACAGCTATAATACTGCACAAGCCCTTGATATAAGTTTTTACTATCCTGACATTTTCCACAAATGCAAATAGCAAATATTAAAAAGTATTGGAAGTGATCATTTGCCTAATTTGATAGAAATTAGCACCAAGAGACCAAAACCAGCTCAATTAAAAAAATCTGGAACTTCAAAAAGGCTAATTGGATATCTTTCGAAAACACCATTATTAAAGCAGCTACAGTTTCAATACCAAGAGGTAATATTAAGAAATGGATTCCAAATTATACACACCAGGCAAAAAATATTCAGACACTTATAACTAAAAGAAATGAACTACAAAAAAGAGCACCCAAAACCAAACAAATTGTAGAACTGAACTGAACATTGTGAATGCAAAAATAAAAAGATTATACGTAAATGTGAAAAAGGAAAAATGGAAACAAATTTGTGAAACCCTGAACCCAAGAAACCCAAATACAAAACTTTGGAATTTGGCAAAACAAATTGACAGATCCCAGTCACAAACTGAAAAAACTAATATGATTAAGAATACAGATGGTACACCAGCAACTAATGACAAAATTGCTGCCAATCTTTTAGGTAATTCATATCAAATAAGTAGTAAAATCAAGGTTGAAACAAAGGCCCAAAGGATTATTCATGACTGTAAAAATGTCAACAGCACTCATAATATTTTCCATGAAAAAAATAAATATGAAAGAGATAGCTTATGCATTAGAAAACACTGACCTAAACAAGACTCCTGGGCCAGATGGAATCCATGGCCGAATGATATCAAACTTGGGCAAAATTGGCAAAGAAATACTTCTTAATATTTTCAATAACTCCTAGAAAACTGGAAAATTGCTTCAAGACTGTAAAAATGCAACAACAATTCCCATTTAAAAACTTTACAAATCTGCTGATGACCCAAAAAACTACAGACCTATCTTTCTCAAAAGTATTTGGTGAAAATTAATGGAAAAATTATACTTAGACGACTCACCTACCACCCCGACACAAGAAATCTCTGACCAGAAGAACAATATGGATTTAGGAAAGGACATGGGACAATAGACCAACCCTTATTTTTCACACAAAAGGTAAAAGATGCACAAAACAGAAAACCAACTAACCACACAATAGCTGCTTTTTAGACCTTACACAAGCTTTTGATAAGGTATGGAAAAACAAGTTAATTACAAAATTATACAAACATTTCAAAATTGATGGAAAAGCTATCACTTGGATAAATGATTCCCTTAAAAATAGATGCATCAGGGTCAAATATAATGGCACTTTATCTAAAACCTTCAAATTGTATCAAGGATTACCACAAGGATCAGTCCTTAGCCCAAATCTCTTCACCCAATTTATTGCAGGCATAGAAGAATTTTTTCTCATAAAACCAATATTGGACTTTTCGCTGATGACATTATTCTATGGAGCAGCAACACTAACTGGAAAAAAGCTGAAAGAGATTTGAACAAGACTCTTCTCCACCTAGAAAAAATTGCTAATAAACATAAATTAGAATTTAACCCCAAATATCTGAAACCTGTCTTTTTACTACCGATAAGAAACTATACAAAATAAGACCAAATATTATTCTGAAAGAACAACAATTGCAATATAATAAACATCCTAAATATCTCGGCTACACCCTGGATCCAGAAATTAACTCCAGTAAACATATTGAAGGAGTTGTTAGAAAAGGAAGAGACCGACTAAAAATCTTGAAATATATTTCAGGAAGAGTGGGGAGCTGAAGCAACAACACTAAAATTAACTTACACATCTCTAATGAGACCTATCTTGGAATATGGATATTAAATCTATGGTACAGCATCTGAAACAAATCTAAAATCACTGGAAAGTATACAACTAAATGCAGCTAGAATTATTACAGGTCTTCGAAATACCTGCCCTAATAATATTGTACTTTACGAGGCAGACATTATGCCCTTAAAGGGTAGAAGAAGCTTCAATCTGCCAAAATATATAAACAAAATCAAGAGTTATGAAAACAAACACAGAACTTCCAATTGCATACTTAATTGGAAATCCAATATAAGACTCAAAAAAGAAGGCCCTCTCCACCTGGCCAAAAAGAAATGGATTTTTAAAATATAAAGTGGAAAAATATTATTTAGCAGAAAAAATATCCCCATGCGAATCACTAACAAAATGTTATTTTTAATGCCACTTTAAATGAACCCACCAACAAACAATACCAAAATCCAGAATACTTAAAACAATTATCATTAGAAATAATTAATATAAAATTCCTAAAAATGCAATAACTATCTATACCGATGGTAGCAGACACGAGTTGGGACACACTGACAGTGACTCTCTCATTAAAACCACAAATGGCAATGAGAAAATAAACAGAAGAAACCCAGATTTTTGCTCAGTCTTCAGATCAGAACTTATAGCCATCTATGAAGCCTTAAAATCCATCAGAAACACTAAAAATCACGATATATGGATTCTTACTTATAGTAGAAGTGCAATACAACACTTGAGTCACACAAGGGAACTTAGAGACAAAGTAAGCAGGAACATAATTGGTTATCTCCAAAAACTCTCAATACGTCAAAAATTCACCTTCAATGGATACCCTTACATGTTAGCATTGAAGGCAATGAAGCTGCTGATGCGCTAGCGAAAAAAAGGCACAAAAGAAACCTTGCTACAGAAAAATAAACTTACTTTTAAAGAAATAGAAACAGTAGCCAAAACAAAAATAAACAAGAACTGGAGGATCCCACCTAAGCACAGTTGGTACACCCTAGAAGCAGATGGCCACCCAGACCTTTCGGTCCACAAGTCGGCATCCGAAGCATGCACTTCGCTGCTATTCTGTTCAACTCATAAGCCAAGTAACGATATCCAAGCTAGTGCTTGGACATTGTACCTGTAAACACCACCTCCCAGACAACGTGTCTGGGAGGATTTCTATACCGGTGGCCTTTAATCACAGCAAAAGAGGACACTATCTACTGTGTCCATCAGGGACCGCGGGGAGGCGGCCCCCGGTCGACTCTGTTCACTAACAGCTGAGGAAAAGCTCAGCTGCCACGTCGTGGGCTTTCTCAAGAAGCTTGCTGTGGTTTCTCAGCAGCTTACTCTCGATCGCGCCCCTCGCCCTCCTTCTCTCTTCCTGCACACCCACTACCCTTGGACAATCCAAGACGTAGTGGCGTGCATCCACATCCCTTTCTTCGTAGACGCAATCAGGGTTTCTCTTAATTTTAAATCTGTGGAGACTCCTGGGAAAGGGCCCATGTCCCGAACTACCCTAAGGAATTTGTGGGACATTACCTTACAAGGTACTTGGGTGTTGTTACCCAATTGAATATACCTCTCTCCCCTTCACACTGTTCCTCCATCTGTCCAACCATAAGTCCTGGACGTGCCCCCTGATCCTCCTATAAACTTCTTTCTTGGTCACTGGGGTCCTCAGTGATCTATCTCTAAAGCATCCTGCCTTAGTGAGCCTGTCTGCGAACTCATTACCTTCGATGAGGCTGTGTCTCCTAACCCAATAGAGCTCCGGAGCCCGCGTTGTCATCTCCAGCTCCTGGATTATTTGATGCGCGAGTTGCCCTTTCACCAGATTGATGGCGACGAGGGCCGACATACATCTGAATAGAGGCGGTCCGGGCTGAAGTTCTTCTCGGCACACACTCTGAGGGCTACCCTGATCGCAACCAGCTCGGCTGAAAAGACCAATTCGTCCACTCTGAGTGTTAAGCTTTCTTAGAAGATCAGCTCTCCATTAGTGAAAATCACTACTTCAGCTCCAGTATTGGTTCCAGACTTACTACCATCAGTGAAAACCTCCGTGCCAATCCCTGTCGGCCCTCCAGGACTCCAATTCCACTTTGGCAACCACTGCGGAGGCTTCCTTGGGTCCCTCTTCCATTCCAGGGCACCCGCTTCAAGTCCCAGGGCATCTTCCCTGTTCTCCCAGATCTTCTGTCTGATGGTCTCCTCTAGTTTCAATCCCAGGGGAATAAGCCCAGCGAGGACCAAAAAGGCCTCACTGCTGGTAGTGCGATATCCCCCTGTGATTCTGAGTGCCGCTGTCCTCTGCACGCTCTCTAGAGTTTTTGCCACCTTCTGATCCCTGTTATAGCAGGATTGGCTCGACACAGGAGAGGCAAAGGTTCCTAAAAATAGTACCCTCCTTCTCTTTCCCCCCCCCCCTCCCTGTTGAGAGCCAACCAGGCCTGCACAACACCTCCCTGCCTCTCGCCACCATCTCCTCCGCCTGGTATTGCCAACCCATCTTGTCATCAATGACCACCCCCATGACTACTCTCCGTCCTTTCATCCGGATAGCCGGCTTGTGCTCCCACTTGATCCCTTTCCTTTTAGTTCTTATGTCCCTAGGTTTAAAGCTGAGGGCTTTAGTTTTGGAGACATTGAACTTAAGGCCAGAGTCATGGGCCCAATTCGAGAGGATTTGGAGAGAAGCTTCAACACACTTCTCAGCTTTCGCTCTTGAAGCAGCCTCAATGATGAGGAACTGGTCGTCAGCATAGAGAACCAGCCTGGCTCCCTCAGGGAGCTCCTCCTGGAAAACGGTGTTTACCAGGATATTCCACAGAATAGGTCCGCAGCAAGAGCCCTGGGGGCAACCCCTAGCACAGTTTCTTTCCAACTTCCGCCCACCAAAACTGAGGCTAATCCGTCTATCCCTCAGGAAGTCACGAACCAAGCTGCACAAATTATCAGGACAACCCATGTCCATCAAATTTCTCATCAGCTTGTTCCAGCTCATGGAGTTGAACGCACCATCAATGTCCAGGGCCACGAAAAGAACCCAAGCACCCTTATTTAAGCCCATCTCAACCCCCTCTAACACCTCGTTCAGAGCTGTGGTTGTGGAGTTCCCTTCCCTAAAACCATGTTGGAAAGAGGAAAGGAGCTCATTAATCTCTAGCCAGTGCTTCAGTCGCTGAGCTAGTAGGCTATCCAGGACCATACCTAGACACACTAGTAAAGAAAGCGGACGATAATCATTAGGAGAATTACCCTTTCTACCAGACTTTTCGAGAAGCACTACTCGAGCAACCTTCCATGCCTCAGGAAAAGTACCAGTGTCCAGACACCTATTGAAAAACCTGGCAAGAAGTGATGGGTGCATTCTTAACAGGGCTTTCACGACCGTGTTATCGATCCCTTCGGGACCAGAAGATTTCCTTTTCCCGAACTTGAAAGCCGTCAGTTTCACCTCATTCTTAGAAAAGGGCGGATCTACCAAACCACAAGTGTTCAGAGAGATCTCGTCCTCTGGTTCCTCGTTTCCGAAGTGCCGATCCAAGTTGTTTTTATTTTATCTTCTGCTTTCGAGCGAGAAGGTCTAGAACACATTCTCTCTGAATTTTCACATTGTTGGTGGATGAAACAGCACCAGTGATTATTTTGGCCGCTTTTGCTTGAACACTGTCTAGTCTTACTTTTAGTGATGAGCTTGAGGGAGCCCAGACCGGTGTTGCATATTCCATTATCGGCCTTATTAAGGTGATATATGTTGTTCTGAGAATCCTGGGTTTTTCTTCCCAATTTGTTCCACATAGCCATCTCAGAATGTTTAGTTTTCTGGTAGCTATATTTGAGGTGCTAAATATGTGTTTTGAAAATTCCAATTCCTCATCAATAACAGTTAAAATAATTTTATTGCCATCTTGTCAATACATGCAAAGTGCACAGTCTGCACTATTTTAAAAAAGATAATATGCATTATATACACAATGTACAATGAATATGGCGCCTCTGCCAGCGCTGCAGAGTTTGGTGGAGAATCGCCAGTGGGTCTCCAGCAACACCACGCATTTTGCGATCTACGATGAAAACGTAGATCGCGGACTTCGCCGCTTAGGAGATGGTGATGGCGTGGTCCTCGAGACCAACTGGAAAGATCCAGGACTGCAGTATCACACCTAGGTATTTTGGATTTCTAATTTTATCAATTATTTGTTTGTTTAGGCTTATTTTGTGGTTATATTTATGCCTTTTTCCCTGTCAGTGGAGAAGACGCATAGGTTTGGTTTTATTGGGTTCATGGTCATTTGGAGTTCCATTGCCCACTTCTCCAGTCCTCTCATTGATCTGTTCAGTATTTTTACGATTTTTCTATGCTGCTACTTGTGTGCCATATGGCTATATCGTCTGCATAACAGGCAACCTTTGAGTCTTCAGTGAGGTAAGGATGGATATCGTTAATATATAGCAGATAGAGTAGAGGACTGAGCACAGATCCCTGAGTTACCCCAGCCCATGTTCTTCCTTCCTTGGAAAATTCTCCATTGACCCAAACCTTTAACCTTCTTCCCCTTAAGAAGTCTGCAATCCAGGTTAAGGGTTTTCCTCTTACTCCGATGTTGTGCAGCTTTTCACGTAATTTCTCCCTCCATACTCGATCAAAAGCTGAGGTCATATCAAGGAATATAGCCGTGGTCTTCTTTGGCGGTTTTTCCTGGAAATAATCTATTATTGATTGACAGAAGTAGAACAGTTGATCAGTCGTACAGTGCTGGGATCTATAGGCAGTTTGGTAGAAGTTTATTTTATTATTGTTAGTGAGCCAGAATATGAGCCTAGAGTGGATAATTCGTTCTGTTTTTTTTACAAAGTATGCTGGTGAGAGCAATTGGCCGATAGTTCTTGGATTCCTTGGCATCTTTGTTTGGTTTCAGTATTGGCACAGTAATTGATATCTTCCAATTCTTTGGTAGTTTACCAGTTTACCATGAAATGTTTAGTATTCGTAGGAGTTGGTTATTAGCTTTGTCTTCAAAGTGTTTAATCATTTGACCAAACATTAGATTATCTC
Source organism: Cordylochernes scorpioides (assembly GCA_030710605.1). Classification (NCBI taxonomy): domain Eukaryota; kingdom Metazoa; phylum Arthropoda; class Arachnida; order Pseudoscorpiones; family Chernetidae; genus Cordylochernes; species Cordylochernes scorpioides. Next base: position 87,624,496 of record CP092872.1, on the reverse strand, counting down.
TTGGTGACCTCTTGGATTTTTTTATTGATGAGTTTAGCTCATTCAGTGTGAAGTCTTTCGAGAAAATATCTTTTTGATGGAAGTTTCTTGCTTGTTTAACTAACTGGTTTATATTATTTTTAGAGTCCTGTCTTCATTCGTATATTTGAGTATGGAAGTGATTGAAAGATATTCAGCAATTATGTTAGCCATCTGTTTGTTCTCGTTTTCTCGCTGTTCTATTCATATCGGTTAGAGTATTGGAGGATTGGTGTTGGTTTTGATTGTTTTCTAACACTCTAATCATATTCCAGTGTTGGCTGTCCTTTCTTGGATCCATTTTTTCGCAGAAATCTGCCATTTTTATTGTTTGCATATCCAAATTTCTTGTTCTATTTTGTGACTAATTTCAATGTGTTCCTTTCTATTTTCTTCTGTTTTATTTTTTAAAGAAGTTCATTGATATTGTCTCTCTCTGAAATCATTGCCTCGATGTTGTGGTTCTTCCAGTGAGGTATCCGCAGGTCTTTACGTCTACCTCTAGGTATCGATGATTTTGCAGCTTTTGATATATTCGAAGAGAAGTTTTCCAAGTTTTCGTCAAGCGTTCTGTAATTCAATTTTTCGTTGCACAGTTCTTCAAGCTTTTCTGTGAATTTTTTCAAGTCAGCTTTCCTAAAGTTCTATGTTCTTTTATTCTATTGGACATTCTCAATTTTGAAGTTTAGGGTTGTTAAAATTCGTCTGTGGTCACTGATTGCATCTCTCAGGATTTTCCATTGTGTTGTGGGTGCGATGTTGAAATTTATCGCTGTGATGTCTATTGCGGATTCTGTGCCTGTCGACTTGGATAGATAGGTGTTCTCTCCCTTATTTAATGGTGTAAGGTCGAGGTCGGTGACCTTTGTTATCCTGGACAGATGATCCCCAAGTTGAACTTTTGGCGTTAAAATCGCCGTGTATGATTGTGATATCCGAAGAGGCTTCACTTAATGTCTCTATTGTGTGTACCCATACAAAATTCAAAGATATAACGAGCTGAAAGTTGGCGATTTTGAGATGCGTCAAGAATTCGCTGCATGGGTTTTCCGGCAAATTGATAGTGATGAAAACTGGCTGTCGAATGTTCTGTGGACAGATGATGCTCACTTTTCTCTAAACGGAGAACTTAACATTCAAAACAGCCGCTTTTGGGCAACAGAAAACCCTAGGATTTTTACAGAAATGCCACTTTATCAGCCTAGAGTTACAGTTTTGTGTGGGTTCACTTCTTCTTTTATTATTGGGCCATTTTTCTTTGAAAAATCAATTGAAGAACTTTTAAAACCGTTTTTGTAACTGGTGAACGTTATGTTCAACTTTTGAGAGAAAAGGGTATTCCCATATTGCAGGGAAAAAGCACTAAGCGAAATAACATTCATGAAAGTTGGAGGACCTCCTCATATCTCCCGCGGTGCCAAACAATTGCTGAAGGATACATTCGGTGAAATTCGTGGGATAAGTCGCCATATACCAGTGGCCTCCAAGATCACCAGACAAGACGCCTTGCGATTTTTGTTTATGGGGGTACATTAAATCGTGTGTTTATCGATGCTGGCCTACCATATTGGCCATGTTGAAGGCTTCTATCAGATGGCACCTTTTATCAATTTCAACAGATATGTTATTTAATGCTGTCCATTCTGTCATTTATCGTCTGCAGGCGGTGATTGAGAATGAAGGGTGCTACATTGAGCAAGGATTGTGACCTAATACAAGAGGGAAGGCAGTTACCTCATGTGTTATATAAGCTGCCATGTATTATATTATCTACCAATATTTTGCAGCTCTTTGTGTTGAGATATGGGGATAATAAATGCTGTCCTCACATCTTGACTTTTTTTTTGTGAACAGTAATTTTTTGTTTGTCATTTGCTCACATATTATGTCGTGCAAACCAGAGTGTTATAACTTCTCGAATAACACTGGTACACACAATTTTTCCCCTTATGCTTAGTTTTTCGCTTTTCGCTCATTAGAAGAAATAGCATAAGGAATATTTTCTGTACACCAATAACTTTAGAAATTTTGTGCAAAAAAATAATACAAAATAATTTTACTAACACGTTTTTCAACGCAAAAGGTCGATTTAAAAAATATTTTTATTTGAGGGGACACATTCTTTAAAATTGTGTACAGTATGAGAGAGAGTTGAATTAAAAATATTAGAAATTTATTATCTTCGGAAACAAACCGTATCTAAAATATCTTTTTTTTTTTTTGCTACATGTTTAATTTGCATTTACCTATTTTACATATCTCTGATTGTATTTAAAAATTGTTAACCAATTCTTCATACTTTTTGCGAAGTGGTGTTTTATTAATTTGTTATTTGATGTTATTAGGGTTCTTTCCTGGTATTCAAAAAGGAAAAATACGTGTCGATCAGTTATATTTTTCAATTTATCAAACAATTTGGCCGCTGAATCTCTGATTCTGGTAGTGCGCCATCTGGCGAATAAAATTGTAACTAAAATCAATTTCGAATTTTTCATTATTTGCCATAAAAAATCCCATTGCATCCTGAACACAATGGTGTTTACCGCATTGCTCTAGCGCAAATATTCGCGGAGTTATTAATTTTTAAAATTGTGCGGGACTTTTGGATCACCCTGTATATAAAGCAATAGTGCGCAATCTATATACAGCATTGTTTGCGGAAGAGCATTGCTTGATGCGAATATTAACATATAATTTTACTATCCTTAAAGCTTATGTCCATTGTTTTCTTAAATACCATTTCTGATTATAGTGGGTAGAAGTTGGCAACTGCTTTTAATGTTAGTGCACTACATATCTACATATTGTTGTACCAAGTTGCAGCTTTGCAGAGTCGTCAACCTTGGTTTCTTCCTTCTTGGTGTTATACACGTTTCCCGAACGGGTTTCCATATTCAAAGCAAATAAATAAAAGTAAATAAATAAAATTAAATAAAAATATAAATTACCTTTTCAAGTTATTGTGTTTATTTATTCTTGTCTTCCTCCTAGGTCGCGATCCGCAGTCTTCCAATCTATATATATAAAAATGAATGTATGTGTGTGTGTCTGTCTATCTGTCCTTTATGCCTGACCAAACCACTCATTGGAACGCCATGAAACTTTGGGAAGTTATTTAGTATAGTACTGGGAAGGTTTCTAGCAAATAAAATTTTTGAAATAACTTTTCGCTTTAAAATAATCAAGATGAATATTCTAATTTATCTGTTATAATCCAACAATCTGCTCTAAATATTATAATGATGATACGATGATTTTGTAATGTAGAAAATTAGGAAAGACAAAATTCAGGATGACACGGCAATTTATTTGAGACAAGAATAATGATACAATTCCAAGGCAAGATACTATTCCTTTAACTTCCAATTACCGAGGGAACCAATTAATAATGATTTTATTCAACTTATCGAGTATTTTTCAAGGGACCGGGAAAAAATGTTCACTTTATCGAGAGATTCGTTAGACAAACCTTTACTCGGGTAAAACCCGGGCGAAGCCGGGTACGTCCATACAAGAATAATGATACAATTCCAAGGCAAGATACTATTCCTTTAACTTCCAATTACCGAGGGAACCAATTAATATTGATTTTATTCAACTTATCGAGTATTTTTCAAGGGACAGGGGAAAAATGTTCACTTTATCGAGAGATTCGTTAGACAAACCTTTACTCGGGTAAAACCCGGGCGAAGCCGGGTACGTCCGCTAGTATTATATAAATAATTTTATAAAAATACGCGCATTAATCATGATGCACCAATATGTGAAAACGTACAAATGTGCCAGAACATGATTATCATGATCTGTATATCACATGTAATTGGGATATGTAAGAAGAGAAATTGAGATTTTATTTAAGCAAACAGCTATTGGTATGTAGAAATAAAATAAGAATATAAAATAGTGTCGTGTTTTTCCATGAAATAGCTTTAAAATGTTTTTCAGTGTTATTGACAATATCTTTCACCTGTCCAGTTTCCCAATACCAAAGATTCCAGATGGACACCTTTCTTGGAATCGCCAATATCAACTTGACATCTCTCTCTCTAACAATTTTTCTGAGAAATCAATAACTTTCCTGTCTCTCATCTTATGAATAGGACCTCCACATTGATTCTATACATAAATCAAAAAAGACTTCGATGGCCAATGTTGATCTTACAATCCAGGTAGAACATGGGTTATGATGGACAATTAACACAATGACACTACAATATCCTATTTAATATGTCAAAATTGTAAAAGGTTGGAAAAGCAAATTCGCTAAAACTACAAACTCTATCCATGAACCAAAAGAGACTTTGAATGGCCAATGTTGATCTTACAATCAAGAAAGAACATGGATTATGATGGACAATTAACACAATGACACTACCATATTCCATTTATATGTCAAAATTGTAAAAGGTTGGAAAAGCAAAATGGCTAAAACTCTAAACTTTATACATAAATCAAAAGAGACTTTAAAAGGCCAATATTGATAATATCTTACACTCAAGAAAGAACATGGATTATGATGGACAATTAACACAATGACACTACAATATTCCATTTAAACATCAAAATTGTAAAAAGTTGGAAAAGCAAATTCTCTAACACTACAAGCTTTATACATAAATCAAAAGAGACTTTGAAAGAACAATGTTGACGATATTTTGCAATACAGAAAGAACTTGGTTTATAATGGACAATTGACAATGACACTACAATATTCCATTTCATATTTTAAATTTGTAAAAAGTTGGAAAATCAAATTCGCTAAAAAACTACAAACTCTATACATAAATCAAAAGAAATTTTGAATTGCCAATGTTGATCTTACAATTAAGAAAGAATATGGATTATTATGGACAATTAAAACAATGACACTTATTCCACATATTCCATGTCAAAATTGTAAAAAGTTGGAAAAGCAAATTCTCTAAAACTACAAACTCTATCCATGAATCAAAAGAGATTTTGAATAGCCAATGTTGACGATATTTTACAATACAGAAAGAACTTGGTTTATGATGGACAATTAAAACAATGACACTTATTCCACATATTCCATGTCAAAATTGTGAAAAGTTGGAAAATCAAATTCGCTAAAACTACAAATATAATATTAGCTTTATAATGGTGTCGAATTATCACAACAGATGGCGCGCTAATGTATCATAATATTAGCTATATAACAACAATAACAACAACAACAACAAAAAGCCTTTATTTAGGGTCACTGACCCTATACAGGATTCACCAGAGGTATGCATAAGAACAAAGCAGTGAGACAAAGTAAATAATATTAGCTATATAATGAAATACCTCATTGCCATCATGTCACTTTACCGACCAGGCCGGGTTAAAGACATCTTTATAAAAGTCCGTTTCATTATTTAAACAAAATTATTATCCCTAGTACACTAGTACAGTCCATGATAATCATGGTAGGTAGTTAGCAACTGCTTTTACTGTAAGTGTACCACATTTCTATACATTAGAAAATCAGTTCGACTTTGCACTTAGAAATATGCCATAGCCCCATTTGGTTACTTGCACTCGCTGGTGGGGTTGGACTTTTACAAGAATCGGGGGCCATTGAAGCATTTTTTTTTAATTAGAAAAAAGTGCCCAATGCAGGATTCGATCATGGGTCGTAGCGGTCGTAAACCAATGGTTTAGGCCACACTTCCACCGACCCCGCCGTTTCAATATAAAGATATCCTGATTATCAACCTTGATCTTAGAGAAATCTATCCAAAAATCTTCAATTTGTTTCATAAATAATCTTGGATAGAGACCGAGGGGCGTTAATATATATATATAGACGATTGAATTAACTATTTTGGTCTTGTAATTAGCCTAGCCAATTTGCTAGCTAAACACTTCTCTGACAGATAGTGAATTCTTCATATAATAACTTGCGGATATCATGAAATTAAAGTCCACCCTAGATTGACGAAGGCCATTTGCCCGAAAGAGCGGTCTCCATGTGGGCGCTTCATAGTTTGTCAAAGCTGGTGTTGTGGCTTTGTCAAAGTTCCGAGTCAGCTAGTCTACAAAGATGATCACTAGATAGCGCTTAGTTCTATTGTTTATTTTGAAGGGAGAGGCAACCTTTATATATATAAACATACGTATAGCATAACAATGGTGTAGACCCCCCCCCCCCCCCCATCCCTTAAGACTATTTATAAAACAAATTGAAGATTCAGGTACTAATAGTTATTAATCAAATTCTCCTAAATATAATTATTTGAACACTAACAATAATTGAAAAAAGGGCATCTCTTTATCGGGTAACTGAAAGTTGCTGATGGCTTGCGCCATCTATCGGAATAAATATCAACTATTCGTTTATTTTAATTACTAGACGAATGGCCCGGGCAACGCCCGGGGTTTACCCGAGTGCGAATGGGCGCGCATTCTATCCGTGAGCTTCAGACATACAGACAAACGGACAGAATAAGGCAAATATATAAGTAGATTCCAGAATTGACCAAATACGCAAGCCATCAGCAACTTTCAGTTACCTGATAAGAAGATGCCTTTTTTTTTTCTTTTTTTCAATTTATGAACCTTATCCCAGTACAATATCAAATTTGTACTTATTTAATAATATTATAACAATAATGTTATCTTTTTATATATGCAAATTGTTATAATCCAAATCGCACGCTATTTTAGGATAAATCACAAGGAATTGTGGCTAGCTTGCATATGTACCTTAACCTGTGTTAAAATCTAATCTCTTTTATGATGCATTATCGAGCCATCTGTTATGAAAATTCCCCAAACTAACTTTATTATTAAACTGGCGAAACCGCTTGGAGGGTTTCACCACTGATGAGCCAGGCCCTCCTATTAATTTTTCCATTGCAGTAAAGGCAGTAGAAATTGTTTCATTGTTAAAAAAGAATCATACGCGTCTATAATAGTTTCGAATTTTCATAACAGATTTCCCATCCCTGGACACTTTTATTTTTCCGTTTATCATCACTCTTTACAATTCAACCTTTCATACCTCATCTCTAAGTTTAGAAATAATCGTTATTTCTCCTTGGAATGAATTTTGATTTTTCATTGAATGGAAACACATGCGGGATAATTTTCAAATGTCGTTTTATAATCTCTTTTATCAAGTAGTGTCATATAGTGTCCTAAATGACTGCCAAAGACATATTTTATTCTTCTTTTTCTTTCTTATCTCAAAGCCATAATAATCATGGTGGGTAGTTAGCGACTGCTTTTACTGTAAGCGCACCACATGTCTACACACGTGAAAAGCAGTTCGACTTTGCACTTACAAATGTGCCAGAGCCCCGTTTGGTTACTTGCACTCGCTGGTGGGGTTGGACTTTTGCAAGAATCAGGGTCCATTGGAGCATTTTTTTTAAACAGAAAAAAAGTGTCCAATGCGGGAATCGAACCCGGGTCATAGTGGTCGAAAACCAAACGGTTTAACCAGCCTTCCACCGACCCCCCAAGACATATTTTACCGTGAATAAGCTTCCAGTCATTTATCAAATTACCTACAATTCCAAAAATCTACTTAATGTAGACGTATATCCAGAAATACGTCGCTGGCGGTAAACGAGCTGGGTCCAATATGTCTATATATACATACAGACGTACAAGAAGGGATGCAAATGAGGCGGAACCGGCAAAAACGTCAGGTCGCTATTTATAAAACTGTAAAGAGGGACTCTTGGACGCAACAAAGAATTCTTTCATCATCCTCGTCCAATTAGGATCTTCTTAGTTCTGGAAGTTCCTTGTTGGAATGTATGGTCGAAGACATCGTTTAAAAATTTGATTTCTTTTTGTTATGTTAGACCCAAAGTCTTTCATTTAGGACGGAATTCTTAAAATGAAATGTTTCCCCTTGAATTTGCTTTCATGGATAGTATTTTGTTTTATGTATTCTAAGTATTGTAGCCTGTTCAGTGATTTTCTAACCATGACGTATGCATGAAGGAACGTGTGGCCATTAGACATGTGTCGGACCTGGAGGCTATTGTTGGGTGCTGCGCTGTCTGGAGTATAGGAGCTCCATCTATGATTCCTTTCTTCCTATGGTGAATCTGTATAAGACTGGTGGTCTTAATAAAGCTTTATGTGTATTATAAGTGTTGTATGGTATTATTATGAGTCCTACATATGGTTCCTACATATGGTTCTACATATAGGAACATAGTTGTTCCAATGGAATATTTCTCACTAAATGTTGTTGTCTTGATGGTATTTTGTCTTTAGTGCCTCAAGTGATGAGTTCATTTATTTCTTGATATTACCACGCAATCCAGTTTCTACTTGACTTTTCTTTACCTCGGTATGAGAGGAATCAAAATATACAACAACAGCAGCTTTATTAGGACATTTCTGTCCTGTAAGGACTCGCCAAACATCATTTTCATGGAGAAAGGGAAAAAAAAAACATAAACAAAGGAGAGAAGGGAAAATGAAAAGGAATCGATATATATGTAGTTACATTCTGAATATTTTTTCAATAGATATGAACAGCAAAAATAAAGCATCTCCCACGTGGTCTAGTGGCTAGGATACCTGGCTCTCACCCAGGAGGCCCGGGTTCGATTCCCGGCGTGGGAATTTTTTTTTTTCTAAATATATTCATATTCCGCATCTACCTTTTTTTAACTATGGATTCTTGACACATGTACTGCCTGATGAGCCAGGCCCTTTCCCATTTTTTTTTATTCATTACGGTAGTAAAAGTATAAGATTGCTTTATTTAAAAAAAGAAATATTCGCCTTAAAATAGTTTAAATTACATAATAGGAATATTTTTTAATTAAAAAAGGCATATATTGTATCAAAATATCATTTATTTAACCAATATTTCAGTTGGCTGAACGCCAACCTTTATCAAGGTATTATAACATATTTAATGTGTGTCAACAACAAACTCAGCGCCACATAACGTCAATAGAATTAAGTTTAATGATATTTTGATCTAATATATGCCTTTTTAATTAAATATTTATTTATGGATTGCTTTATTTTCAAAACAATAATAAGTATATGCAAATAAAGTTGCAGGAGGATGATATTAAAGTACCAAAATATATCGTCAAATTATTTTGACAAACATTTTCAGTTTTTTTTTTTTCTGATCAGGTTTTAGAGGAAAGAATGTTGTCTTCGTTTGTTAGTGAACCAATCTCTCACGCCTTCTCAATGGACGAATGTGGCCATGTCTGTATATAAGAGGGGACTAAGGGAATGCGAAGGGGGCCAGAGCGTGGAGAATTGGTGTGGAGACACTTAAAGTGTTTTTCTACGTGGTTTTTCCCTGTCTGGCTGTTCTCTTGGCATCCCTGTGTCACCCCAGTTTGATTCCTACCAACGCTACAATAAAGCTAAGTACTTTTTTATTTTATTTTACAAATCGCTAGTTCTTATTTATTTCATTTTTGTTGTTGGTGTTGTACTCTTGAGTGTACGCTTTTTTGTGCTGCTCTGTCTGAGGAAAGACGAAAACTAAATGATAAAACGGGGCAACTTTGTACTTCGTTTCCGGCACTAATTAATGAAATATCAAAGAATAGGTATATAGCGATGGCGATATTTGAATTCCACAGGATTATATCCCAGAAAAAGGCCACACAGTGTTCTCTCCATTCCTTGTGAACTGGCGAATCCTGTATAGGGCGAGAGGCCCTAAATAAAGGCTTTGTTGTTGTTGTTGAGTGTACGCTTTTCTGTCTATTAAGGTTCATTCAATTAAGGCCCTAGCTTTTTCCATTTTTGTGTGTTAACCCGCAAAAGTAGTAACTTTTGTCAATATCTCTTTCGTTTTAACTCCTCCTCTCATTGGATATCATGAAATCGAAGCCACCCCTATACTGATGAGGTCCATAACCCAATACAATAGTTTACAGGTTGTTGACTTTTGACTTAATTTTCCTAAACTGGTGTTGTAGCACATTTTTTATCGCCATCATAACGTTCTATACTGAAGTTTTGAACCAACATGCCTTGTTTTAATGTAGTTTAACGGTTGAAATGCCTTTTTGGTACATATATATATATAATTAAGAAAAAGGCTTCTTCTTATCGAGCAACTGAAAGTTGCTGATGGCTTGCGCCATCTATCGGAATAAATATCAACTATTCTCGTTGAATATATACTAGCCGAATGACCCGGGCAACGCCCGTGTTTTACCCGATTGAATGTTTTGATTCAAATACTATTTGTTACAATTATAAATTGTGGTCATGTGGCCTAGTGGTCATGTCATCTGCCCGGTAAGCGGAAGGTCGTGGGTTCGATTCCCATCCCTTGACACTTTTTTTATTTTATCCATTCTGACCAAAATCTATCCGTGAACTTCACACAGTGAACTTCACACGGACAGAATAAGGCAATTATATAAGTAGATATATGAAAAAATAGTACAAATGTGATATTGTACTGGGGGTAAGGTGCATTAATAAAAAAAAAAGGCATCTCCTTACCGTGCAACTGAAAGTTGCTGATGGCTTGCGCCATCTATCGGAATAAATATCAACTATTCTCGTTGATTTTTAATTATTCCAGAATTGGCCAAATGATGAGGGCCAACAGCCCGAAACGCGTCCGTGGTTAGCTTTTCTTGATTAATCAAGAATGGGTATTTGGCCAATTCTGGAATAATTAAAAATCAACGAGAATAGTTGATATTTATTCCGATAGATGGCGCAAGCCATCAGCAACTTTCAGTTGCACGATAAGGAGATGCCTTTTTCTTAATATATATATCTATATATATAAAAATGAATGTATGTGTGTCTGTTTGTTTGTTTGTGCTTTATGCCTGACCAAACCACTCATTGGATCGCCATGAAACTTTGGGAAGTTATTTAGTATAGTACTGGGAAGGTTTCTAGCAAATAAAATTTTTGAAATAACTTTTCGCCTAGAAATAATCAAGATAAATATTCTAATTTATCTGTTATAATTCAACAATCTGCTCTAAATATTATCATGATGATACGATGATTTTGTAATGTAGAAAATTAGGAAAGACAAAATTCAGGATGACACGGCAATTTATTTGAGACAAGAATAATGATACAATTCAAAGGCAAGATACTATTCCTTTAACTTCCAATTACCGAGGGAACCAATTAATATTGATTTTATTCAACTTATCGAGTATTTTTCAAGGGACCGGGAAAAAATGTTCACTTTATCGAGAGATTCGTTAAACAAATCTTTACTCGGGTAAAACCCGGGCGAAGCCGGGTACATCCATACAAGAATAATGATACAATTCCAAGGCAAGATACTATTCCTTTAACTTCCAATTACCGAGGGAACCAATTAATATTGACTTTATTCAACTTATCGAGTATTTTTCAAGGGACCAGGAAAAAATGTTCACTTTATCGAGAGATTCGTTAAACAAACCTTTACTCGGGTAAAACCCGGGCGAAGCCGGGTACATCCATACAAGAATAATGATACAATTCCAAGGCAAGATACTATTCCTTTAACTTCCAATTACCGAGGGAACCAATTAATATTGATTTTATTCAACTTATCGAGTATTTTTCAAGGGACCGGGAAAAAAATGTTCACTTTATCGAGAGATTCGTTAGACAAACTTTTACTCGGGTAAAACCCGGGCGAAGCCGGGTACGTCCGCTAGTATATATATATATATATATTTATGTATATGTACACTGATGGACAAAACTTGAGGAAGTTGTACCTTTTAGCATGTATATCGGGATTGAGACAATAACTCTGAAAGATATTACAGTGACTTTTATTGAAGACACACGAGATATAAACAAGTGTGAATAAAATTGTCTCCGTCTCCTTAAAAAAAAAAAAAAATAGACAACCGGTAACATTAAAGATCTTCCACTTGCTTAAGCTTTGTCAATGAGTGTATATTTATATACCATAAAGTTTAGGGAGGATGATATTCATGTACTAAAAATGGTACCTCTCCCTTTAACGATGCATTAAAATAATATGTTTGGCAAATATATGAATTAATACAAAGCAATAATGCGCCATCTATATATAACAAATGAAGAATATTTCTTTTCACAAATAAATCAAACTTCTACTGTCCTTACTGCGATGAAAAAATATTGGGAGGGCTTGGATCATCAATGGTGTACCCTCCCAGCGGTTTCGTCAAGATCCCAGGTTTTTCCCTCCCTCGACGAGAATGGGTGCTTCTAAACCGCTTTAGGACAGGTCAGGGAAGGTGTGCAGAGCTGATGAAGTTATGGGGCTACACCAAAGATCCAAATTGTGCCTGCAACGTCCCACAATCAATGTCCCATATACTAGATGACTGCCCGCTGTACAAATTCAATGGAGGAATCTCCAATCTCCATTCTGTCACCCCGGAAGCCCTGAACTGGCTGAAGGCCTTGCCTCTCAGACTTTAATGACCGATATGTCCTCACTTCTTTTTTCTAGATTTAATTCATTTTGTCTCCTCTCTAATTGTAAATACGCTGCTGTATCACCTCATAAGCATAATAAATAGAAGAAAGTCTGTTCTAGAAAGCTTGGTTTAGGTCCTCAGGGGACGAAGTTTGACATTACTAATTATTTCTATTATCATAATTATTATCACAATTTCGGTTTAAAAGTTTATGTTAGATCCATTATACTGCCACGTGGAAAATTAGGGAAGACAAACTTCAGGATGAGACAGCAATTTATTTAAGGCAAGAACAAACTATGAATGGTAATCAAAAGATAAGCCAAGAGGGAAATTTACAGAGTAGCAAAATATAAACATCAAAATGACCACTCTGTTAATAAAAATAATAAAATTAATAAATACTTTGTTACAATATAAAAGATTATCAAATAACGTTTAAAAAAACTTTTTAAAAAAGTTATCAGGAAATTTTACTGCAAAAAATAATGGTAAAAGAATCGAACCAACATAATAAAAAGTATTTTCAACTAGGTATAAAAATCGAATCAAATATGATTTCCAAATGTGGAAAATTTAGCGGAGGAATTTAGCCGAGTTGGCCGGGTACGAAGCGATACCCCGGGGAGTGCTAACCCTAATAGACCAGTCGGTGCTGTGTCAGCTTATCGGGCGGGTCAACGCTCCGTAGGTCTCTCCGGCCGCCGAGGGACCTCAACCACCGTCGCAGTAAAGATGATAAGAAAGCATTCAAATCAGCCCTGACTTCTAATGGAAGCGGAACAATAAAATTCCAACCCTCCCTGCCTCAACAAAAGGTTTATCAACGGATAAAATGCCATTAAAAGTTTATATGGGTTTTAGGATGGTAACCTTGTTCGGTAAATTTAGCTTCTTCCTTTTAACGCTGTCAACCTTTTTTGTTAGATTGGCTATGCTTGTTTGGTGGTTGATTTTAATCGGTGAATATATTGCTGAGGGAAGTTTGACATTGATGATTTACTCATTTAGCTGTATATATCTATATATCTATATATATATATAAAAAATCAATGTTTGTATGTTTGTTTGTTTGTATGTCCGGTATACAAATTCGCAGTAGTTCAATAATTCAAACCAAAATTTCCATACATAGGTAAAAAAATACGGGGAAGACGATAGACCATTTTAAAAATATATATAAATCAATTATTAAAACTATATATTCAAATTATTCTACTTAGCTCACGAACAGCGCCCTCTATCAAAGATTAGATTAAATTATGCTGATGCAAACAAATAGATAATGCTAATAACAAACAATTATTTTAAAAAATCTTATCTAAATATATATCACTCGGGTAGATATGCACACGGGTCAATCCCGGGGCGAAGCCCGGGTCACCCGTCTAGTGTTATTTTAAGGTATTATTTAAAATGTTATTTTACTTCATAGATTCAAATATTCTGTTAAGTCGACCGAAAGAGGTCGCGCTTTCTGTTTATATAACCCGCTGTTGTTGTGTTCCGATGGCCGGCTAAAACCTTTGTAATTATGTAAATAATCTTTTGTTTTTCTTTGTTTTACTCGCCTTAAGCCAGAGAGTACTTTTATCAAATTATGTTTTTTATATATCCCATAAGCTCAATTAAAACTATTTCTAATCTTCATTATTTTTATTGTTATAGTTTCAAGATTTTAACCACGACTGCATTGACAAAGCATAATCCTCAAGATAATCAAAAATCAAGCAATAAATCTTCTTATTTATAACATACTAGCCGAATGACCCGGGCAACGCCCGGGTTTTACCCGATTAAATGTTTTTATTCAAATACTATTTGTTACAATTATAAATTGGCGCCTTAAATAAATGCATATATTAGTTAATAACTAAAGCCTATGTGCTTTATCTGTCTATGTACTGTTGGCTTCCGTAGGCGTCTCTTACTGGGAAAAAGAAAGAGAGGATTCCATTTAGTTATTAACTAATATATGCATTTATTTAAGGAGCGACCCGCTCCAACACAATAGTTACAAAAACGAAAAAGCGAGTGGGGGGGGGGGGGGGGGGGGGCATGATGGGGGGGGGGGGGGGGCAAAGGTGGCGTGATCGTAGCCAACCAATAGGAGGGCGCCATTCCAAAAAAAAAAAGCAAACGGTGACAGAGATGAAAAAATGAATAATGAATGACGGATTAAGAATTGATGACGCTCGTAACTGTATATAGAATATATAATTTTATCATTAATTATGTAGCGATAAAGTGCCGTCTTATATGTAATTTTACTGTCCTAAAAGCTTATGTTCATAGTTTTCTTCAATACCATTTCTAAGAATACACTCTTCATTTCAGCATATATAAGCAGAATGATCCAATACAGTATTAGAACTCTAAGAAGCATAGTTTGGTAGATTATATTGATGAATCTGCTGGATGGGTACAACATTGATGAGCATAGACCTCCCAATATAATTTTTCATCGCAGTAAGGACAGTATAGAAGTATGTTTTATATTTAAAAGAAATATTCGGGCTTAAATGCTTCCATTTCATACTACTGTTTAATGTTTGATACCCTCCTATTTATTTGAAATAATCTATGATATCATGGTGGTGTTGTCTTGTCTATTCTCCATGGAAAGTGGGGTACCATTGCCCCGTTAGTCAGCCACATTTCAGAGTTCCCTGTTCATGGTTACCGTAGCGGCTCGGGGCTCACGACACTGTACTGCTGCTGCTCCCGCCAGCCATGATATCTTGATTTTATTTTAAACAGATTGTGTATCACAGTATCATTCCTTTTATAGTATTATTTCTTCCATAACATTGTTAATGTTTATATATTGACTCTTTATTTTTGAGGAGGAGCTACGGACATGAAGACTGAAGATCGTCAACTGCAAAGAAAACAACGAATAAACATAATAACTTTAAAAATTAATTTATCTATTATTTACCTTGATTGTGTAAACCCATTCGTGAAATGTGTATGATACAAAGAAGGATGGAATCAAGGTGAATGACCTTACAAAGTTGCAACACCATGTAAAAATACATTAAAAAATCCTTTTTTCTACACTATTTGAGCTTTTATTATTTAATTAATCTGTATATTTTGGTATATATTTGACCAACACTATCTGGTCACGTTTATAAATTGATTGTATATAAATTGTGATTGGAAAATAAAGTGTGTTCAGCTGTAATTGTATGTATTTCTACTATCCTCAAAGCTTATATCCATAGTTCAACTAAAATACTCATTCCAAGAGTCTAGCGTCAATATCAGTATAAAAGGAAAACCGAAAAATGCAATATAACAGCGGTATGGTAGATTAAACTGGCGAAATCTCTGAGAGGGTTCACCACTGATGAACCAGACCCTCCCATTAATTTTTCCATTACAGTAAGGACAGTAGAAATTGTTTATTTTTTAAAATAATCATACTCGTCAATAATAGTTTCGAATTTTCAAATTAGTCTATTGAGCTAAGAAAGACTCATCTTTTACATTTCATTTTGTTTTATTCTCTTTTCTACCTTTCTCTTTTTCTTTAAGAGATATACAGTAATACCTCTATAAGAGAACACTTCCGCTAGAGGACACCTCTCTATAAAAGACAGTTTTCGTATATATTGCCAAAATTAACATTTTTTTACTATTCAGTAGATCTCCTTTAAGGAATAGTAAAAATAATCTCAAAATGTTCACCAATTCAAATTATCAGATAAGTATAGGCCTACACTCGCATACAAAGAGAGATATTAATAATAAAATATCTATTATGTATATTATTTTTCTCTACAATCATTACAACACATTCAAGTTAATAGACTCAACAAAATCAAACAAAAATTAAGATAAATATAACCAAAGAAAATGGGGGTAAAAAAAGTCTCAATTGGTCTTTTACAAAACTCATGATGAAAAACACCAATGAAATGATTGGCTACCAATTTAGAGGGAAGAGCATAAAACATCGTCTGAGAAGATTGATGGAAAATTGGCCTAGAAAGGTAATTATTTTAGATTAAACGCCAGCGTAAAATTGTTTAAAATATATTTTAGAACTCTCCTTTTAAATTAATCACTTGAAGTCATCTCTCTAATAGGGAAAGGAAAAGGCAAATGATCTTTCACTATGAGAGAAGACGCGAGTGTAGAAAAGAAGTTTAACATATTGTTCTTTTAATATCATTATCCACCGAGAGTCGTCTGCTTGCATCGCTCACTTGATTTTTATTGATTTATTATCACACAATTTTACTCTATGAATTAAATAAATTTTTATATATTTTTAAAACACTTTTTAGAATAATTGTTTTTATTTATTTATCTACCTATTATTTAAAAAACATATTTTTATCAGTTTAAATTTTATGGAGATATTAAATGATCATTTTGAAATAAATAAATAATTATTTTTTTAAATGGTGAATAAGTGATGAAAATCTTTTTTTGGAAAATTATATAATGATGGGTTTATAATTTTAGTGATTGTAAAAAATATATACACTAGAACCTCTCTGTAAAGGACACCTGATTGTAGATCCAAAGAGTCCTTTAGGGAGAGGTGTGTTCTAACCGGAGATTTGCTAAATAGTAAAAATGGTAATTTTGCAAATTAAAACTGCCCTTTGTAGAGAGGTTTTCTCTAGCGCGAGTGTCCTCTCATGGAGGTTCTACTGTAGAGAGGTGTTCTTTAGCGCGAGTGTCCTCTCATGGAGGTTCTACTGTAGAGAGGTGTTCTTTAGCGCGAGTGTCCTCTCATGGAGGTTCTACTGTATTAATATTCTAATATATAATTAAAACTTTAAAAACAATAATTTAAATATAAAAAGTCTAATAGTTTTACGCCAAGTTGTAACTTTGTAGGGTCATCCACCTCGATTCCCTTCTTCTTTGTGTCGTACATGTTACCCGAGCGGGTTTCCATAATCAAAGTAAAGTTTCATCCCTAAGGTTGGAAATAATCGTTATTTCTCCTTAAAATAAATTTCGATTTTTCGTTCAAAAGAAACACATGCGGGATAATTTTCAAATGTCGTTTTACAATCATAAGCCGCATTATATTGTGTTATAAATTACTTTATATAATATTTAC
Source organism: Cordylochernes scorpioides (assembly GCA_030710605.1). Classification (NCBI taxonomy): domain Eukaryota; kingdom Metazoa; phylum Arthropoda; class Arachnida; order Pseudoscorpiones; family Chernetidae; genus Cordylochernes; species Cordylochernes scorpioides. Next base: position 87,606,994 of record CP092872.1, on the reverse strand, counting down.
GAACGGAAAAATATGTCCAGGGTAGCCTAGTGGACATGGCATCTGCCCAGTAAGCGGAACACTGTGGGTTCGATTCCCATCCCTGGATACTTTATTTTTCCGTTCATCATTACTCTTCACAATTCATCCTTTCATACTTTATCCCTATGGTTAGAAATAATCGTTATTTCTCCTTGAAATGAATTTCGATTTTTCGTTCAAAAGAAATACTTGCGGGATAATTTTCAAATGTCTTTTTATAAATAAATTACCTCTTAATTTTTTATGTTTATGTGTTATGTTTATTTGTTGTCTTCCTCGTAGTTGGTGATCTTCAGTCTTCGTGTCCATGGCTTCTCTCCCAAAATAAATAACCAAGTTATAAACAATAACTATGTTACAAAAGGAATAATACTATAGTACATAATATGTTAAAATATTAATTATCAATAAAATTTAAAATCTCAGAGAAGTTTTTTTTTATAAATGGAGGGAGGCATCATAAAGGATGCAACAATAGTTAAATCAATTATAATCTCCCAAGTGGTATTCCATATTAAAAATGTTTAAAGTGAAAATTTTGCCATGTACGTATATTCATAAAAGCAACCGAAATTTTCATTTTCACTTGAAAATCATTTTTCTAATTCTCTATAATAGATTGATTTTTTATTTATATATTAGCTATGTATGTGCGACATTTGAGTAGAGGCTCGAGTGGTTTTCTTGTACAGTTAAACCTGTCTATAGCGCCCCCTCTAAATAGCGCCTTCCTTTCTATAGCGCCCAATTTTAAACATTAAAATGTAAACATATTACATTAAAAGTGACCTGACTATAGCACCCCCTCTCTATAGCACTCTATTTTGGTGATTCCCAAGAGGGGGAGCTATAGACAGGTTTAACTGTATATACCTAATCATGCAGATCTCAACTCATTTGTCATGTAATCATTCTGTATCTAGATCATTTAACTGTGGGTGTTGGTAGAAGTAAAATCGGGTTGATGCATTTGCCAAGTTTTGGACATTTTGTTTTCCTCTTTTTCGTGCATCGTTAGTAGGACAGCAGAGGGCAAAACCAACTGAAATAAGTTACAGGAAGATGTCTCAGAAGATACTCAAACCAATCCAGTTAAAATTTAAATATTCCATCTATAGCCATATAAGTATTGCTTTCAGCCAGGAGTTTTTTCTTCGTTATATATTGTTGCACCAAGTTGCAGCTTTGCAGGGTCGTCGACCTTTGTTTATTTCTTCTTGGTGTTATACACCGAGCGGGTTTCTATATTCAAAGCAAATAAAGAAAAGTAAATAAAAATAAATTACCTTTTAAAGTTATTGTGTTTATTTATTCGTTGTCTTCCTCGTAGGTCGTGATTCGCAGTCTTGGTCTAGGTACTCTCTCGCTCCAATAACCAATCAAGATATATGTACAATAAAATATTACAAAAGGAATGATGATAATTTAAATGATCTGTTTTAAATAAAAATAAATAAATATATAATTTTAAATATATTAAAAATAATATTATAAATAATATTTAAAATACGCGCATTAATCATGATGCAACAATATTCATGCCAAATATAGCCGAGTATTTATAAATAAAAGACAATTCACTGAGGGAGGAGTTTATTTTTTATATATAACGGCAATATAAGTTTTCAAGAGCCCTTCGACAGGTATCACTATGTTACTAAGGTTTTCTGAATGCAAACCAATCCATATATACACATACAATGAATTAGGAAATATTAGATAGATATACTAAAACCTTATTAGCGTATGAAAACTGTCCTGTGTAGAGAGGTGTCCTCTAGCGCGATTGTCCTCTCATGGAGGTTCTACTGTAGAGAGGTGCCCTCTAGCGCGAGTGTCCTCTCATGGAGGTTCTACTGTAGAGAGGTGTCCTCTAGCGCGATTGTCCTCTCATGGAGGTTCTACTGTAGAGAGGTGTCCTCTAGCGCGATTGTCCTCTCATGGAGGTTCTACTGTAGAAAGGTATCCTCTAGCGCGAGTGTCCTCTGATGGAGTATGTTCTACTGTAGAGAGATGTCCTCTAGTGCGAGTGTCCTCTCATGGAGTATGTTCTACTGTAGAGAGATGTCCTCTAGTGCGAGTGTCCTCTCATGGAGTATGTTCTACTGTAGAGAGATGTCCTCTAGTGCGAGTGTCCTCTCATGGAGTATGTTCTACTGTAGAGAGATGTCCTCTAGCGGGAGTGTCCTCTCATGGAGTATGTTCTACTGTAGAGAGATGTCCTCTAGCGGGAGTGTCCTCTCATGGAGTATGTTCTACTGTAGAGAGATGTCCTCTAGCGCGATTGTCCTCTCATTGAGGTTCTACTGTAGAGAGGTGTCCTCTAGCGCGATTGTCCTCTCATGGAGGTTCTACTGTAGAAAGGTATCCTCTAGCGCGAGTGTCCTCTGATGGAGTATGTTCTACTGTAGAGAGATGTCCTCTAGTGCGAGTGTCCTCTCATGGAGTATGTTCTACTGTAGAGAGGTGTCCTCTAGTGCGAGTGTCCTCTCATGAAAGTTCTACTGTAGAGAGGTGTCCTCTAGCGCGATTGTCCTCTCATTGAGGTTCTACTGTAGAGAGGTGTCCTCTAGCGCGAGTGTCCTCTCATGGAGGTTCTACTGTAGAGAGGTGTCCTCTAGCGCGATTGTCCTCTCATGGAGGTTCTAATGTAGAGATATGTCCTCTAGCGGGATTGTCCTCTCATAAAGGTTCTACTGTAGAGAGGTGTCCTCTAGTGTGAGTGTCCTCTCATAGAGGTTCTACTGTAGAGAGGTGTCCTCTAGCGCGAGTATCTTCTCATGGAGGTTCTACTGTAATAATTCTACTATATGATTGAAACTTTTTAAAAACCTCTTTAAAACAATAATTTGAATATAAAAAGTTTAATACATTTGCGCCAAGTTGTAACTTTGTAAGGTCATCCACCTTGATTCCCTTCTTCGTTATACCTGTCAAAGAACTGTAAAACCAGAAAACTTGTATTGCCGTTATAAAAAAATAAACTATTCCCTTAGCGAATTGTGTGTTTTATTTATAATTTTAACAAAGGGATTATAATATTAACATAACCAAGTAATTTTCATAAAGTTTTTGTGAAGAAACTGTTAACTAGGTATTTTACTTCAATACATCTCTTGCTAGAGTGCCCTGTCTTTCTAGATTACAGAGTCAACAACGGTTTAATAGCTTTAGGCCCTAGTGATTTAAATTCAAGTAAGGACACATATATAAAATTTAATTTCCTATGTAAATATATTTTGGATTTCATTAAGAAAAATGGTCTTTGATGTAACGATCTCAAGGAAATATTGGTCATATCTTGTGGTTTTAAACAATATATAGGTGTATGCGTGTATATGTGTGTATATATGTACACTTGGTTCTTTTTTTATGCGGTAGATGCGTTCCAGGGGAACCGCATAAAAAAAATCGCACAAAAAAAGACATACATTTATATGTAAAATGATGGATACGTTCCATTTATTAAAAAAATCGCATAAAACCTAAATAATGTTTTAAAATGCACCAGAAATCGCATAAAAAAAAAAGATTTATAAATAATAAGATTTAATTTTTTTCTCATCATATTTTAATAAATGGCACATATGTGTGTTAATAACAAAAACAAAACTTAATATGTAAAAAAAAAAAAACATAAACAAAACTTTATTTAAAATCATATTAAGAATGTTTTCATCATTATTCGCTGTCTGATAATGTGCGAACCCGTTTGTGGATTGGTGCAAGATCACTTTCATCACTTGAAGATAAAATTACGTCATCAGATCTACATGGTAATGCTTCTTTAGGAACTTCAGTGATTTTTTTTTTCTTTGACAAGGTAGTCAGTAATCAAACGCTGTGATGGCTTGACTAGTTCTTTGTAGAGTTCTCTGTAGCCAGACATACAAAATTTCAGATCACGTTGGAATTTTATCATTTTATTATTTTATCATTTTGAATAAAAAAATTTTCCAATTTACTGGAAAGTTGAAGGCCTTCCCGAAGTAATTTTTCGTCCAGTGGAGTAACATCTTCCAGTTCGCTATCTACTGTTTCGAAATCTTTAGTAGTATCTACCATACTTTCCAAAATATCATCATCATTTAGGGCTTCGTCCACAAGCAATTCTTCTATATCATGCTCGCCAAAATCATCAAAACCTTCCCCACCTATTTCCTTAGCAATTGAAATAATATCTGATGTTACTATTGTTGTTCTATTTGATTCATTTCTCTTTGATACGCATTCAGGCCAAGCAGCTTTCCAACATGCATTTAAAGTTTGTGATTTTATCTCGGCAATTGCTAACGCAACATGATCTACACAGTTCAAGATATTAAATTGTTTCCAAACTTCAGTAACTGTTATTGTATCGGATTCCAGTTTATCGAAAATGAATTGGAAAGTGAATTTTACATAATATTTTTTAAATGTTGAAATAATTCCCTGATCTAATGGTTGAATTAGGCTCGTTGTGTTTGGAGGGAAAAAACTACCTTTATATTTGGATGTTCTAAGTTTGGATGACCTGGTGCATTGTCAAGAATTAATAAGATCTTAAATTCGAGACCCATCTCTTTCATATAATTTTCTACTTCGGGTACGAGCATTTATTGAACCATTCAGTGAAAATAGCCATTGTTACCCAGGCCTTCTTGTTTGCCATCCAATGTACGGGCAGTGTATTTAAGTCTTTTCCTTTTAATGCACGTGGTTTTAAAGATCGATTTACAAGCAGCGGTTTTAACATTCGATCGCCAGATGCATTGCTGCACAGCAATAAAGTAACTCGATCTTTAGCAGCTTTAAAACCACTGGCATTTTTTTCGGACTTTGCAATGTAAGTACGGGTTGGCATTTTTTTCCAAAACAATCCTGTTTCATCAGCATTGAAGATTTGATGTGGGCACAATATCCTCCATCTTTAATAATTTTAGCCAACTTTTCAGGATATTTTCTAGCAGCTTCTTCATCTGCAGAAGCCACCTCACCTTTTATTTTTAGATTATGAAAAGAATGTCTTTTTATAAAACCAGTTAACCACCCTGTGCTGGCAGAGAATTGTGGATTACTTTCACGTGAAGATGTAGATGGCTCTGATTCTTTTAACTCCTTGTAAAATTTAAGGGCTTTCATCTTGATTAAATGTCCATCTAACGGAATTCTTTTTTGAGTTAAATCTTCAATCCAAATTACGAGAGCCTTTTCTGTTTTTTCTATTAAAGTGCCTCTTGAATATGATGAAATTTTAGAACTCAAATTTGTACCAGATCTGACTGATCTTCTTATTGCCGCTTCATTTTTTTTATTGCTCTTATAGTAGATTCGCCTAAATTATAACGTTTACCTATTGCTGTTGATCTTTCTCCTTTCGCCAAGCAATCGAGAATTATAATTTTGGTTTCTAGCGAAATTGCACTTCTTTTTTGTTTTTTATTATTGTCACACATTTTCTAGGACTAAAAATTATAGAAAAAACTTAATGTACAATTACGCACTAAAATTATTCAAAAAAACTTGAGTAAATTTATCTTCCGGTTTTCGGTAGTAACCTTCTTTCACAAAGTTTTATTTTCTAATGCTTTCCAATATGCAGGCTTTTTAAATTAGTTTCATACAAAAACAAAATGCAGCATAAAAACACGCAATTTTAACGAGGTATTTTTGTTTTTGTCTCTTTTGTTTTTAAGAACAAATCAAGAGAAAACATGTCAATAAAAGAAAAAAGAAATTTGTAACGGCAGCTGGCACGCCGGAGGGTTTTCAGTTTTGATTTCGGTTTTGCACGAGTTGTGTAAGACACCGGCAGGCGCGGAATAAAAGACATTGGAACTTCCCCTCTATTGTTTGTTGGATAACTTAACATACAACCAGGACGTTACAAAATTCTTTCTTTGTATTGATTGCGTAATAGTAGAGTTGTAGTTGTTATTCTTATTCGTTTTCAGAAAAAGTGAATCACCAAAAAAAAAAAAATTCGGAATTCGAATATTTTTTTTTTCTTGCACCGCATAAAAAAAAAACCCATAAAAAGAGAACGAAGTGTATATATTTTTGTTATGTATTCATAGAGATTATTTATCATCATCATTTACTGTATAAATACTTTGTTTTTAATCAAAATACTGGTATGCAAAAATGGATAGCTTTGCGTCATAATATTTTTAATTACATACATAATAATTGGCGACGAGGATGGGATCTTTACTAGTTAGTTTTGCCACTTCCGAAGAATTAATTGCAGCATGTTCCGATTCTATAAAAAAACACCTCTGAAGGGTTCGGAACTACACTTGGACATTCATTTAAAGGAAGTCTACTTAATGCATCGGCATTACAATTTACTTTTCCCGGTTTATACTCTATAGTATAAGTATACGCAGCCAGAGTCAAACACCATCTCAACATGCGCGGTGATAGCACTTGAGGTATCGGCTTTTTGGGGTTGAATATTCCCACTAGTGGCTTATGATCCGTCAATATTTTAAATTTTCTCCCTAGAAGATACCGTGAAAATTTTGATACACCAAAAATAACCGCCAATGCCTCTTTATCAATTACTGCATATCTTCTCTCAGTTTTATTTAAAGTTCGGGAGGCAAACACAACTGGTCTTTCAATACCATGGTCTATTTGCGACAAAATGGCTCCAACACCATACTCCGACGCATCACAGTTGACCAAAATAGGCAGATCTTCATTAAAATGTGCTAAAACAGACTTAGAGCTAATCAAGTTTTCAACCACTGCAAAATATCTTTGATGTTCTTTATTCCATTTCCATGGACTATTACTGTCCAACAGTCTATGAAGAGGTTCAGCTACTGTGGCTTTATTATTCAAAAACCTCTCATAATAATTAAGAAGTCCAAGAAAAGACATCAATTCCCTTTTATTTGAAAGTAGTTTAGCATCTTTTTTAGCTCTTAATTTCTCCTCGGATGGACGTATTCCTTTATGATCAATAATCATTCCTAGAAATTCAATTTCTGGAACATAAAAATGGCATTTTTCTCTTTTAAGACGAAGTCCAGATTCTCTGAAGCGTAGCAGTACCTTTTCAGTTTTTCTTTTAAGATCATCACAATCTCTTCCTGAAATCAGGACATCATCTAAATATACTGCAACTCCATCAATTCCACTCAGAAGAGTATCCATGAATCTCTGGAATGTTCCCACGGCTGAATTTAAGCCAAAAGGAAGACGATTCACCTTTAATAATCCTCTAGGTGTATTAATAGCGAGAATCTCTGCAGATGTTTCATCCACTTTCAACTACTGATATGCTTGAGCCATATCCAACTTAGTAAACACTCTGCCACCTCTCAATCTATCCAAAAGTTGCGGAATTGTGGGCAGTGGGTATTTATCAGGATTACTATACAAATTTACTTTAATTTTATAATCGTGGCATATTCTTATAGTAATGTAGTGGCTTATGATCCGTCAATATTTTAAATTTTCTCCCTAGAAGATACCGTGAAAATTTTGATACACCAAAAATAACCGCCAATCCCTCAAAGACCCCAGATCCCTTCTGTACCAACACACGTTAAACACAGGACATAGTTTTGATCTGGATAACCCCATCTGCCATTACAACAACATCAGATACAGAGGGGAAAGATTAATTTTGGAATCCTTGGTTTCTGGTTGTAAAGACAGCATAAACAGAAGAATAGATGTCCCAGAACAGTTCCGCTGTCTTTTTTAAAAGAATTTGAAGAACGAATTCTGCTATGTCCCCCCTTCCCCACTTAGTTTTAAACTTAATTTAGTTTTAAAGAAGTTTTTGCATATCTGATTATTTTTCAATTCTCTAATTTACCTTTTTAGCATATCTTTGAGCGAATATTTGTATATATTTTTTCTATTACCTCTATATATATTAATAAGAATCTGATTTCGTTTTGTAAAAACGCCCGTTGAAGAACTTATTGTTCGAAAGCTAGCGTCCGTTATTTGTAACAATAAAAGATACTGATTGCGAGAGGTTTTTGTCTTTTGGATTTAATATTCTTATAGTGCCGTCATTCTTTAGGACCGTCACAATTGGTGATGCCCATTTGGTAAATTTAACCGGTTCAATAACCCCTTGTTCTTCCAGTGATTTTAATTTTTCATCTACTAGTTCTCTCAGAGCAAATGGCATGGTTCTGGCCTTTACAAATTTGGGTTCTGCATTCTCAGGAATGTCAATATGGATCAAAGGTCCATTATAGGCATCAATTTCTTGTTTAAATACTTCTTCAAATTCAGAAGAAAAAGGATTTGTTTCGATATGATTCAAAAAAATTATCTTCAGGCGAAACGCTTCAAACCACTGCCTTCCCAGAATGTTAGGACCCAGACCATCAGCCACTAAGATTGATAGTTTTTTAAAACCATTTGTTACTTTTGCTTTAACAAAAAGCTTTCCCAAAATCTTGACGTGACTCGACGACCATGTCTTTAACAGCACCTCAGATTTCTCAAGTTGGGTTACTTTCCAATATTTTAAAAATGTTTCTTTATTTAGTAATGAGTATGCACTTCCTGAATCTATAAGCATTGATACGTCATGATTATCCAATTTTACCATTATGTAAAAAGGACTACTTAAACTTTCAGTTCCAAGACAGTGTAGGTATGTATCACTATTACTTCTATGCAAGTATTCAAATTTATTCACTCTAGTCAGACATGCCTTTTGCAGATGACCAATTTTTCCACACTTGGAGCATTTTGAATTTCTGAATTTGCATATATGAGGCAAATGATTTCCTTTACATCGTATACAAATAATTTTCTTATTTAATCCTTTCGTAATTCTATTGAATTCAGCTTGCTTCGTTTTAAAATTAAATGGTTCACCCTTATTAGCTTTCTTTAATATATTTACATCAGGAGTCGTCTCCATCAAAACACTAGCATTTGCACTTGCCGACTCATCACATAGTGCTATATTTATGGCTTTTTCAAAAGTCAAAGCTGCCTCAGACAATAATCTCTTCACAAGCGACTCTTTTCTTAATCCACACACTAATCTGTCTCTCAAACGATCATCCAGATCAACAAACTCACAGTTCTCACTCAATCTTCTTAATTCTGCTATATAGGAAGCAATCGATTCATTACCTTGATTATGTTTGTTAAAATGGTATCGCTGGACTATTACATTGGGTTTAGGGCAAAAATGTCCAGTCAGTATATTAAGTATCTCTTCATAATCTACGTGAGCTAAATCTTTTGGCGCGGCCAATGACCTTGCCAATGCATAAGTTTCAGGGCCTATTAAAGTAAGAAAAATAGCTTTTTTTCTGCGTGATCTTTTCAATTCCATTTGCAAGGAAAAATAAGATCATTCTCTCCAAGTACGTTGTCCATTTCTCTGGCTTAGAAGGATAAAAAATTTCAATATTTCCGAAACTTGCCATTTTAAAAATAAAATTCAACTTACCTAAGCTTTAACTTAGTAACAATAAAAGATTTACTTCAGCTTTTACTTATTAAAATATTTACCTTCGTCGCCAATTATTATGTATCTAATTAAAAATATTATGACGCAAAGCTAGCCATTTTTGCATACCAGTATTTTGATTAAAAACAAAGTATTTATACAGTAAATGATGATGATAAATAATCTCTAAGAATACATAACTACTTCTCCCCACAACAAAAATTTATATTTCAAAAAACTTCGAAGGCCTTCTTAATCTTGAGGACCTTCTCAAAATAGGACCCGATGCTTCACCAGTAGAATCTATTTCCTGACCAGCTTGGGGGTCTTCAATTTTAGTTGACTCTTGTGGAGTTGACGATGTAGACGGAGTTGCTTCACTTTCTCCACAACCTCTGACTTGATCTAAATGCCGGTTTAAAATTTCTCCGTCATCTGTCTCTACCTTAATAATTTTTAAATTTAATGATGTAACTTTAAAAAAATTTCAAAGAATATTTCTATATGTAAATAATATTTTTGAATCTTTCTAAGTCGCTTTCTGTGTATCTTTCCATGTTGAATATTTTCTTTGTTATATTTGTATGTACATTTAGCGCAAGTGTCCCTAGGGGGACATAGCGTTTTGAATTGAAATAAATAAATAGGTATTTTTATATTTGCAATTTGGCATATTTTATAATGTATACATCACATATAGCACTAGTTTATTATTGAGATGAATACAAATTTGATTTTAAAATGATTAAACCATTTCTTCTATCAATTAATGATCAAGACAAAATTTGAACCGCTAGACGCCGGAGACGAATTTTTTAACTTCCAATAATAATGATAATATTAAAAATAAATTTAATGTTTTGGATTCTTATTCGCAAGTTACAATTTTTAGAAAATTATATAGTTAATTAAAGGTTCAATAAACACACACATATATAAACATGATGAAGAAGACATGTCCTGACCGCTCAAATAAGTATTGAAGGATGGAAGAACGCCATCTATAGGAGTAAATATAAACTAAATATAATTAATATAAACTAAATATAATTAATATAAACTGTAAATATCGATTTTTCACTTTTATACCTGAGTATTGTGGCAAAATGACCTTTCTTGACTCATCAGTAAAAGTCAACAACATAAGTTTTTCAGGCTGTTGCAAAGATATGCAATTATAAAAAAAATTATTATAATTAAGGTATATACAGGGTGATCCAAAAGTCCCGCACAACTTTAAAAATTAATAACTCCGCGAATATTTGCGCTAGAGCAATGCGGTAAACACCATTGTGTTCAGGATGCAATGGGATTTTTTATGGCAAATAATGAAAAATTCGAAATTGATTTTAGTTACAACTTTATTCGCTAGAGATGGCGCTCTACCAGAATCAGCGATTCAGCGGCCAAATTGTTTGATAAATTGAAAAATATAACTGAACGACACGTATTTTTCCTTTTTGAATACCAGGAAAGAACCCAAATAATATAAAATGATAAATTAATAAAACACCATTTCGCCAAAAGTTAGAAGAAATGGTTAACGATTTTTAAATACAATCTGAGATATGTAAAAAAGGTATATGCAAATTAAAACATGTAGCAAAAAAAAAAATGCTATTTTAGATGCGGTTTGCTGGAATCCTCTCAGATATTTATATTTAGAAAATAATAAATTTCTAATTTTTTAATTCAACTCTCTCTCAGTATCGATTATGTTTATTTTAATTCATATGAAAAATATTTATCTATCTCTGATGATTTATTTTACTCTGGAATGCCGTTGTTGTTTTTGTCGTGTCCAATAAAGAGCCTCAGATGTCTCCATTGCATCTCTATCACAGCAGCAGCAGCAGCATTGTCCACTATCTTGGGTGTGTAAAGCAGCTGCTCAGGGTCTATGTCAATTTTCTGCAAGGCTGCGGGCATGAGAATATGTGGGTAGGTATTAGTTCCTCACCAGGACAGTTGTTGCATGTTCTATAGGTTCTTGTGCCATCTGGATGTATTGTCATCCTTTATAATGTATTCTTCTAAATCTTGTTATAGTTTTGTCATTTTTCTCTCGGAGTTTATTTCACATTTTGATCTTTTCTTATTTTTTGTTTAATTATCTTGTATTTTGTGTGCAAAAGCATTGGAGTCAAATAATGACATTTGTTCTTTCCTTTGGCTCAACTTTCTGGCTTCCTTTGCAAATTCAACTGCCATTTCATTACCCCAACGGGCAGGAATCCATTGTAGAATGCAGTTATTCTCCAATGATATCAGTTGAGTAAGTAACGAATGTATGTTCTGTGTGATTATAGTATTGCCCTTCTGAATTGCTTCTAGATCGGATATGAAGTCGTTGTACGGTATATTATAATTCCTTCTGCTTGATGCAGGGATGGTTGGTTAAGGCATACATCAAGAGCTTTCCAGATAGCTGTCGGTTCACAAGTGAAGTTTGACGGAATCTTTCTTGCTCCTTCTTTGATTTTGATGTATGTTCCATCTTGCAGTATTATGTTAATTCCAGCCCCTCCATTACTTATGGTAAGGTCTGATGATCCATCTGTATATGCTGTTAAATAATTTATCTGATCGCATAAACCAATTGTGTTAAGTCCTTTCTTTTTAAGAATGTTTTTGCTCTCTTTTTTTTATTGCAGGGTTCATTCAGGTTAAGATTGATGATTACATTTGATGGCAATGGGGTAGGAAATATTGGTTATTCTCGAAATCGAAATTCATTATGTTTCATATTTATGCTCTTTCTAATATTGTTGTCGTACTGAAGTGTTGAAGATCTTTTGAGCCTTTCTTTTTGTGTCCATTTTAAATAGGTTCTATGGGATATGTGTTCGGTTTCTTTAGTTTTTAAGCTATTGGTGAATTTTATTGTTTTAAATTGTCTTCTGCTTTCAAGTAGGTCTAGACCACATTCTCTCTGAATTTTCTAATTGTTGGTATTTAAAACAGAACCAGTGATTAATTTGCCGATTTTGCTTGAACACTGTCTAGTCTTCTTTTTAGTGATGAACTTGAGGGAATTCAGACGGGTGTTGCATATTACATTATTGGCCTTATTAAGGTGATATATGTTGTTCTGAGAATTTTGGGTTTTGCTCCCCAAATTGTTCCACATAGCCTTCTCAGAATGTTCAGGTTTCTGGTAGCTCTATTTGAGGTGCTAATTATGTGTTCTGTAAATCGCAATTCCTCATCAAGTATCACACCTAGGTAATTTGGAGAACAAATTTTATCAATTATATGGTTGTTTATGCTTATTTTAGAGTTAAATTCATGCCCTTTTACCTGTCAGTGAAGGAGACCTATAGGTTTGTGTTTATTGGGTTTTTTGTCATTTTGAGTTTCATTGCCCACTTCTCATTGATGTGTCCAGTATTTTTCTGATATTTCTATACTTTGTGTGCCATATGGCTATATAATCTGCATAACAGGCAACCTTTGTGTCTTCAGTGAGGTAAGGATGGATGTTGTTAAGGTTGTGTCGTAATTAGATGTACAACAACTCAAACTTGACCATGACTCTTTTTTTTTAGCTCTTATTCTCTTCGTTTGGCCAACAAAAAATGTTCAATTTATATACACATATATTCTTACATACTGAGACTTTAAAGAATGCAAATGATCTTCATCTATTTACATACACAACACAGCTCCCCCTTAATAATACTCCAGTCGGTCTGGGGGTTTCCTTGCTCTCTGAAATCTAGGACTGCGGACGGGCACTTGCACAGCGGCAGACTCCGGTTTAGGAGTGCAAGAGGGCACGTGCACAGCAACAGGCCCTGGTCTAGGAGTGCAAGAGGGTACGTGCACAGAAGCAGTCTCCTCCTTGTTTCCTGATGTAACCTCTGGAACCTCCTCTTCACTTTATTTCTGACTTCCACCTACAGACTTCTCTCCTGATGTTCGAGGAAGTATCAAATGTCTTGTCTCCACTTGTTTCTTTCTCACAGGTCGCAATTGATTGATATGCCTCTTATACACGACGCCCTCGCAACTTATAAGGTAGTGACGGTAGCTCAATAATTCCAAAATGGTACCTTTTTACCGTTTAGGTCCAGTTGCATAGTTGCGGAAATAAACCTAGCAAACTGTAGTAAACTGCTCCTGCCTTCTTACGGCCTCATGAAATACCTCTCGCGGATTTCCTATCTTGGTATTAAATTCGAGAATCTTGATCTTAAACTTCTCTTCATTAGCAGTTACGCGGGGGAATTCCTTTATTACAGTTTGGCGGAATGCTCTATGAGCAAATAGGAATCTTTGTAGATTCGTCTCTAAATCATCCTTCCCATTATTCTTTCTCAAAAGGTTTTTAAACTCTCTTACATATCTCTCAGCTAAACCATTTGTACTAGGATTATACGGACTGGTCTTAGTGTGCCGTATACCATTCATTTTGGTAAATTGCTCGAATTCACCGGAGACAAACTGTCTTCCGTTATCTGTAACCAAATGTTAGGGCAATCCAAATCTGGCAAAAATTTCTCTAAGATGATTTATAATCGTTTGGCTGGTAATATCTTTGATGATAAAAATTTCTATCCACTTTGAGTATGCGTCCACGAGAACCAAAAACATTCTTCCCATGAACGGACCGGCTAAATCAAGATGAAGTCGATGCCACGGTTTTTCGGGCCAAGTCCATTCCGAGATGGTAGCCGGGGGCATGCTTGCCGATTCTTGGCATACTCTACATTCTCTAGGTAACTCCTCGATGTTACTGTCTATGCCTGGCCACCAAAAATACCGCCTGGCAATCATCTTCATTTTAACAATCCCCATGTGTATTTCATGCAAGTCATTTAAAATTAAATATCTTAATTTTTGGGGAATTACCACTCTTTCACGCCATTGAAGACAACCAAACTCCAAACTTAATTCCTCATTGATCTTATAATGAGGAGCTAGTGGGTTTTCTCTCGGTACCCTTGTGAATTTCCACACAGTTGCCTTATCTAACATTCCTTAATACTATAGACAGTATTTTATCTTGGGGCGTCTCATATGCCACCTCCATAAAAGAGAACGGTACCTCATTCAACCTCCTGAGAAGAAGTACCTGGTCTTCATCAAGAGACTCCCTGACACTCGATTCTAAAGGAAGACGTGACAATGCGTCAACATTGGAATTATCACTAGTTTTTCGAAATTCCACAGTATAATTAAATGCAGCTAATTTTAAGGACCATCTTTTAATTCTGGATAATGCACATATGGGAATTGGTTTATGAGGTGAAAATATGTGAATTAAGGAACGGGTGTCTGTGACCAATTCAAATTTTCGTCCCAGTAAGTATTGTCTGAATTTCTCAACGCCAAAGGTATGCTCAACGCTTTCTTTTCTAGTTGAGAGAAACGTTTTTCCGCTTCAGTTAATGTTCTACAAGCAAAAGCTATAGGGCATTCTTCCTTTCTATAATTTCTATGACTCAGAATTACGCCTAGTCCATAGTCCATTAATAATGATTTACATTTTAAAAATAACATTCGATATTCTTTCGTCCAATTCCATCTACAATATTTATTCAAAGGTTGATAGAATAGCGCTAAAATGTTTGCTATATTTTTTATGAATCTATAATAATAAATTGAGTAATATGAAAGATCTTAATTGCGAAACATTCTTTAGGTTCACGCGTCTCTATCACTGCTTTATTTTTATTTTCTAAGGGATGCAGTCCATATTTATCCATTTTAAACCCTAAATATTACACCGATTTCTTTTTAAATTTACATTTATATCTGTTTATCTTTAAACCTTTTTCTAGCAATCATCTAAACAATAGATCCAACTTTTGTTCATGATATTCAAAGTCTTTTCTTGCAACCAAAATATCATCTATGTAGCAGGCCACACCTGGCAAATCAGCAAATAGACCTTCCATAATCCTCTGAAATTTATTTGGTGCTACCGCTACGTCATATGGTAGTCTTTTATAAGAAAACAACCCATTTGTTGTGTTTATACCAAAAACAGCTTTGGCTTCTTCCGCTAACATTACATGTAAGTAAGCCTGTGATAGGTCTAGAGTCGAAAGTACGGTGCTTGTAGATAATTTTGAAAAGATCTCATCGATCGATGAAAGGGGATACCTATCTAATTCTATTGCTTTATTAGCTGTACATCTAAAATCACCACATATCCTTACACTACCATCCTTTTTAAATACTGGTACTATTGGAGCGGTCCAATATGCATAAACTATAGGTTATAAAATGCAAGAATTCACTAAACGATCAATTTCATTCTCTACTTTGTTTTTTAGAGAGAAAGGTAAACTTCTGGCCTTACAAAACACAGGAGTCACATCCTTTTTAAATTTAAAATTTATTTTAACATCCTTTAGACAGCCCAAATCTTTGTTAAACAAATCTGCATATCTATCAATCAAACTATTTCTATTAGATTCATAATTAAAATTTCAATGCTAAACAATCAAGAATAATCAAGTTTTACCTGTTTAAGACATTCTCTTTCTAACAAAATTACCTGGATTTTTCATTTACAACTATTAATCGTAAATATTGGTTGTCTTCTTTTACAAAAACACTTTTGACCTATAATCTCTATTGATTTACCACAAAAGGATTTTAATCTTAAATTTGTTGGAAATACATTTTTACCTTGCCAATAAATCTTATAAATATCTTTAGGTATTAACGTAACTGGACTTCCTGTATCTATTGTAAAGCACAAAGAATAATCATCTACTGTTAAATTTATTGTGGCATCAGTTTCGCCCTGTACAGAATATATAGAGTCCTCTTGTACAAATTTACATCCCCACATTTTTTACTAGCTTTGCAGACCCTACTTAAATGACCCAGTTTTTTACATTTTAAAACAAGTCTTTGTTCTACGAGGGCAAACAGAGGCCACGTGTGAATGTCTTTCACCACATCTATAACACATTATTTCTCCCCTTTGCCTGAAAGGCCTATGCTGCACCATACTATTATTGCACTCACCCTTTTTATCTTTTCCTTTCACAGGGGATATCTTGGCCACTAATTTATCTTGCAATTCTCTTGTATTTATCTCCGCCAGTTCGAACGAGATCGCCACTGCAAACTTTATCCAGAGTGACATCGTCGTTTGACGATGACGTAATTTGACCAAAGATTAGAGCATCTCCAGGTGACATCTTGGATTTAACTTTCCTATTGATGAGTTTAGCTCATTCAGTGTGAAGTCTCTCGACTAAATATCTTGTTGATGGTAATTTCTTTCTTGTTTAACTAACCTGTTTACATTATTTTTTAGAGTCCTGCCTTCATTCGTATAGCTGAGTCTGGAAGTGCTTGAAAGATATTCAGCAATTATTTCAGCCATCTGTTTGTTCGTTCTCGCTATTCATATCGGTTAGAGTAAGGGAGGATTAGTGTTGGTTTTGATTGTTTAATAACACTAATTAAATTCCAGTGATGGCTTTCCTTTTTTGGATCCATTTTTTTCGCAGAATTCTGCCCATTTTTCTCTCTCTCTCTTTTGAATATCCAAATTTTTTGTTCTATTTTGTGACTAATTTCAATGAGTTCCTTTATGATTTCTTCTGTTTTATTTGTTTTAAGAAGTTGATTGAGTTTGTCTCTCTCTGCAATCATTGCCTCGATATTGTGGTCCTTCCAGTAAAGTATTCACAGGTCTTTACGTCTACCTCTAGGTATCGATACTTTTACAGCTTTGGATATGTTCGAAGAGAATTTTTCCAATTTTTTGTCAATCGTTTTGTGATTTAATTCTTCGTTGCACAGTTCTCCAAGCTTTCCTGTGATTTTTTTTCCAGTGAGCTTTTATTCTGTTGGAAATTCTCAATTTTGAATTTTATGGTTGTTAAAATTGTGTGTGTGTGGTCTGTGGTCACTGATTGCACTTTTCAGAATTTTCTATTGTGTTGTGGGTGCGATGTTGTAATTTATCTCTGTGATGTCTATTGCGGATTCTGTGCCTGTGGACTTGGATAGATAGGTGTTATTTTCGTTATTTAACGGTGTAAGGTCGAGGTCGGTTAGCATGTCCTCAATCTGCTGACCTTTGTTATCCTGGAAAGGTGATCCCCAAGTTGGTCTTTCGGCGTTAAAATCACCAAGTATGATTGCGATATCCGAAGACGCTTCACTTAATGTCTCTATCAGGCCTGTATTGATGCTAGTATTATCGTGGTCATAAACATTTATGATTGGAATTGTTTTATCTGTAAGATAGATTTCTATTGCCTGAGCTTCTGTCGTGCTTTCTCTAGGCTTACTCTGATTATAGGCGATACCCTTAAATTTGATTTCTAGGGTTTTAATCAAAACGGCAAGTCCTCCTCCGAATTTTCCCGGTCTGTCCTTTCGTAGTGTTGTGTAATCTTTGATATTGAATCTCAGATTCTGATTCAATTTTGTCTCCTGAGGACAATTAATATGTACATTGTTGTCACAGAGAAGACAAGTCAGCTCTTTATTTTCCTCTGGGTACCATTTATATTGAGTTTTAGTAGATTGAATTGTGTCCTCGTAGTAGATTTCTCATCATGAGCTCGAGCTGCAGCTCCTGACGCGGCGGTTACCCCGGACGCGGTAGCATTACTGGAGATATCAGTTTTGCTCTTCATTTGAAAATGGGTGCCGTTGCAACGTTAGTCATCTTCGAAACGAACCAGAATTTGGTCAAATATTCCAAGGGTCCAGGGGGGACCGCAAGGAGGTGTGGTCGGACTTCTCCCCTTCCCCCTGGAATGCCGTCACTACAGGTTAAAGCACTCTTGGTGAATTATTTTAATTGTGATTCAGAATCTGCCACTGAAGCTTTACGAGCGTTTCGTTCCTTTAAAGGTATTTGAAGCGGTAAAGGACCAATGAGTTGCTACTCTCTAAAGCGATTAATTAAAAGTTTTGAGGAAACTGGATCTCTGGAAACAAAACCTCGGAGTGGAAGACCATCGACATGCAAGTCAGTGGCTGTTACGGTTTTGCAGAATGCTGAAGCTATTGAAACGTTATCCACGTATGGAGAAGTAAGTGCTAGACAAGTTTCTCGACAAACGGGGATTTCGTATATAACAGTTTGGAGAGAACACACATTTAGAATTTTTCTATAAAAATACCCTAACAAAATTCAAAGTTTTCACGAGTTGAAAGTCAGCGATTTTGAGAAGCGTCATTAATTCGCTGCATGGGTTTTCAGGCAAATTGATATTGATGGAAACTGGCTGTGAAATGTTCTAAGAACAGATGATGCTCACTTTTATCTAAAGGGAGAATTTAACATTCAAAACTGCCTCATTTTGGCAACAGAAACCCCTAGGAATTTTACAGAAATACCACTTCATCAGCACAGAGTTACAGTTTTGTGTGGGTTCACTTCTTCTTTTATTTTTGGGCCAATTTTTTTTGAAAATATCAATGGAAGAACTTTTAAAACCGTTTTTGTAACTCTCTCTCTGGTGAACGTTATGTTCAACTTTTGAGAGAAAAGGTTATTCTCATATTGCAGGACAGACAAGCACTAAGCGAAATAACATTCATGAAAGATGGAGGACCTCCTCATATCTCCCGCGGTGCCAAACAATTGCTGAAGGATACGTTCGGTGAAATTCGTTGATAAGACGCCACTTTATATACCAGTGGCCTCCAATATTACCAGACTTGACGCCTTACAATTTCGGTTATGGGGGTACATTAAGTCGCGTTTTTATCGATGCCGGCCTACCACATTGGCCATGTTGAAGGCTTCTATCAGATGGCACGTTTTATAAATTTCAACTATTTAATTGTGACCATTCTGGCATCGATCGTCTGCAGGCGGTGTTTGAGAATGAAGGGCGCCACATTGAGCAAGGATTGTGACCTAATACAAGAGAGAAGGAAGTTACCTCCTGTGTTATATTTTGCAGCTCTTTGTTTTGGGTTATGGGAATAATAAATGCTGTCCTCACATCTTGACTATTTTTTTTTTTTCTGTGAACAGTATTTTTTTTTGTTAATCATTTGCCCACATCTTATATTATGTCGTGCAGGCCAAAGTGTTATAACTTCTCGAATAACACTGGTATACACAATTTTAACCCTTATGTTTAGTTTATCGCTTTTCGCCCATTAGAAAAAATAGCATAAGGAATATTCTCTGTATCCCCCCCAACTTTAGAAATTTTGCGCAAAAAATAATAAAAATGATTTTGCTACCACGTTTTTTCAACGCAAAAGGTCGATTTAAAAATGATTTTTTTTTTGAGGGGATACATTTTCAAAATTATGTACAGTATAATAAACAATGATAACATTTGACAAACCCATAGGCTATTTGGAATAAAGTACGACAAATATATTTTGTCACTCCCCTCTATATTTCATCTTTGTATCATGACAAATATCCAGTTAAATAGTCAAGTGTCGCCAATTAGTCAAGAAACTATACATTCCTTATAGCACGAAATCCTATTAGTAGTGTTATCATAATTTTTGGTACTATATTAACATTTCAAAAATCGTGTATTGATATCAGTAGTTATTTTCAAACATTGATTCTATTTCACAAAACTCCATCTAAAATATAAATATTTTTTGCTACATGTTTTAATTTGCATATACCTATTTTACATATCTCAGATTGTATTTAAAAATCGTTAACCATTTCTTCTAACTTTTGGCGTAATGGTGTTTTATTAATTTATCATTTGATATTATTTGGGTTCTTTCCTGGTATTCAAAAAGGAAAAATACGTGTCGTTCAGTTATATTTTTCAATTTATCAAACAATTTGGCCGCTTAATAGCTGATTCTGGTAGAGCGCCATCTAGCGAATAAAGTTGTAACTAAAATCAATTTCGAAATTTTCATTATTTGCCATAAAAAAATCTCATTGCATCCTGAACACAATGGTGTTTACCGCATTGCTCTAGCGCAAATATTCGCAGAGTTATTAATATTTAAAGTTGTGCGGGACTTTTGGATCACCCTGTATATTTTTGTTCTAATATTAGCGAAATAAAACCTATTTTAAAATCTCAATTATACATATATACATACATTTATTAGTTTTAACTATTTATATGCATATCAATTCCTATATTTTATTTTGCATCTGCGTCTTGCTGAGCGTATTCCCTTATGTATATATGTTTCAGGAATTTGATCGTCAAAAGACAAACTTAGCATAAAGGTTTCTACATTGATAAGTAACGACAGTGGAGTCTTCGAAATGTCAAGTGTCAAGTGAGTTGGTCTGTTAATATATCAAATTAATACATTATATTTTGCCATTGGTATTTGGTTTTATTGTTATTCAATGCTTATCTATAGAAATTAAATAAATTATAAATTCACAGAACTCTCTTCAAGAAAGTATGAGACATATAACAGAAGAACTGGTGTCCTCTCATGGAGTATGTTCTACTGTAGAGAGGTGTCCTCTAGCGCGAGTGTCCTCTCATGGAGGTTCTACTGTAGAGAGGTGTCCTCTAGCGCGATAGTCCTCTCAATGAGGTTTTACTGTAGAGAGGTGTCCTCTAGCGCGATTGTCCTCTCATTGAGGTTCTACTGTAGAGAGGTGTCCTCTAGCGCGAGTGTCCTCTCATTGAGGTTCTACTGTAGAGAGGTGTCCTCTAGCGCGTTTGTCCTCTCATTGAGGTTCTACCGTAGAGAGGTGTCCTCTCATTGAGGTTCTACTGTAGAGAGGTGTCCTCTAGCGCGAGTGTCCTCTCATTGAGGTTCTACTGTAGAGAGGTGTCCTCTAGCGCGAGTGTCCTCTCATTGAGGTTCTACTGTAGAGAGGTGTCCTCTAGCGCGATTGTCCTCTCATTGAGGTTCTACTGTAGAGAGGTGTCCTCTAGCGCGAGTGTCCTCTCATTGAGGTTCTACTGTAGAGAGGTGTCCCCAGCGCGAGTGTCCTCTCATTGAGGTTCTACTGTAGAGAGGTGTCCTCTAGCGCGATTGTCCTCTCATTGAGGTTCTACTGTAGAGAGGTGTCCTCTAGCGCGATTGTCCTCTCATTGAGGTTCTACTGTAGAGAGGTGTCCTCTAGAGCGATTGTCCTCTCATGGAGGTTCTATTGCAGATAGGTGTCATCTAGCGCGAGTGTCCTCTTATGGAGGTTCTACTGTAGAAAGGTGTCCTCTAGCGAGAGTGTCCTCTCATGGAGTATGTTCTACTGTAGAGAGGTGTCCTCTAGCGCGAATGTCCTCTCATGGAGGTTCTACTGTAGAGAGGTGTCCTCTCATGGAGGTTCTACAGTAGAGAGGTGTCCTCTCATGGAGGTTCTACTGTAGAGAGGTGTCCTCTCATGGAGTATGTTCTACTGTAGAGAGGTGTCCTCTAGCGCGAGTGTCCTCTCACGGAGGTTCTAATGTAGAGAGGGGTCCTCTCATGGAGGTTCTACTGTAGAGAGGTGTTCTCTAGCGCGAGGGTCCTCTCATGGAGGTTCTACTGTAGAGAGGTGTCCTCTAGCGCGATTGTCCTCTCATTGAGGTTCTACTGTAGAGAGGTGTCCTCTAGCGCGATTGTCCCCTCATGGAGGTTCTACTGTAGAGAGGTGTCCTCTAGCGCGAGGGTCCTCTCGTGGAGGTTCTAGTGTAGAGAGGTGTCCTTTAGCGCGAGGGTCCTCTCATGTAGGTTCTACTGTAGAGAGGTGTCCTCTAGCGTGATTGTCCTCTCATTGAGGTTCTACTGTAGTTAGGTGTCCTCTAGCGCGATTGTCCTCTCATGGAGGTTCTACTGTAGAAAGGTATCCTCTAGCGCGAATGTCCTCTGATGGAGTATGTTTTACTGTAGAGAGGTGTCCTCTAGCGGGAGTGTCCTCTCATGGAGGTTTTACTGTAGAGAGATGTCCTCTAGCGCGAGTATCCTCTCATGGAGGTTATACTGTAGAGAGGTGTCCTCTAGCGGGAGTGTCCTCTCATGGAGGTTCTACTGTAGTGAGGTGTCCTCTAGCGCGAGTGTCCTCTCATTGAGGTTCTACTGTAGAGAGATGTCCACTAGCGCGAGTGTCCTCTCATGGAGGTTCTACTGTAGAGAGGTGTCCTCTAGCGCGAGTGTCCTCTCATTGAGGTTCTACCGTAGAGAGGTGTCCTCTAGCGCGAGTGTCCTCTCATTGAGGTTCTACTGTAGAGAGGTGTCCTCTAGCGCGAGTGTCCTCTCATTGAGGTTCTACTGTAGAGAGGTGTCCTCTAGCGCGATTGTCCTCTCATTGAGGTTCTACTGTAGAGAGGTGTCCTCTAGCGCGATTGTCCTCTCATTGAGGTTCTACTGTAGAGAGGTGTCCTCAAGCGCGATTGTCCTCTCATTGAGGTTCTACTGTAGAGAGGTGTCCTCTAGCGCGAGTGTCCTCTCATTGAGGTTCTACTGTAGAGAGGTGTCCTCTAGCGCGATTGTCTTCTCATTGAGGTTCTACTGTAGAGAGGTGTCCTCTAGCGCGTTTGTCCCCTCATGGAGGTTCTACTGTAGAGAGGTGTCCTCTAGCGCGAGGGTCCTCTCGTGGAGGTTCTAGTGTAGAGAGGTGTCCTTTAGCGCGAGGGTCCTCTCATGTAGGTTCTACTGTAGAGAGGTGTCCTCTAGCGTGATTGTCCTCTCATTGAGGTTCTACTGTAGTTAGGTGTCCTCTAGCGCGATTGTCCTCTCATGGAGGTTCTACTGTAGAAAGGTATCCTCTAGCGCGAATGTCCTCTGATGGAGTATGTTTTACTGTAGATAGGTGTCCTCTAGCTCGAGTGTCCTCCCATTGAGGTTCTACTATAGAGAGATGTCCTCTAGCGCGAGTATCCTCTCATGGAGGTTATACTATAGAGAGGTGTCCTCTAGCGCGAGTGTCCTCTCATTGAGGTTCTACTGTAGAGAGGTGTCCTCTAGCGCGAGTGTCCTCTCATTGAGGTTCTACTGTAGAGAGATGTCCTCTAGCGCGAGTGTCCTCTCATGGAGGTTCTACTGTAGAGAGGTGTCCTCTAGCGCGAGTGTCCTCTCATTGAGGTTCTACCGTAGAGAGGTGTCCTCTAGCGCGAGTGTCCTCTCATTGAGGTTCTACTGTAGAGAGGTGTCCTCTAGCGCGAGTGTCCTCTCATTGAGGTTCTACTGTAGAGAGGTGTCCTCTAGCGCGATTGTCCTCTCATTGAGGTTCTACTGTAGAGAGGTGTCCTCTAGCGCGATTGTCCTCTCATTGAGGTTCTACTGTAGAGAGGTGTCCTCAAGCGCGATTGTCCTCTCATTGAGGTTCTACTGTAGAGAGGTGTCCTCTAGCGCGAGTGTCCTCTCATTGAGGTTCTACCGTAGAGAGGTGTCCTCTAGCGCGAGTATCCTCTCATGGAGGTTCTACTGTATTAATTCTACTATATGATTAAAACTTTTTAAAAACTTCTTTAAAAACAATAATTTGAATATAAAAGGTTTAATACATTTGCGCCAAGTTGTAACTTTGTAAGGTCATTCACCTTGATTCCCTTCTTCGTTATACCTGTCAAAGGACTGTTAAACCAGAAAACTTGTATTGCCGTTATAAAAAAAGAATAAACTATTTCCTTAGCGAATTGTGTGTTTTATTTATAATTTTAACAAAGGGATTATAATATTAACATAGCCAAGTAATGTTCATAAAGTTTTTGTGAAGAAACTGTTAACTAGGTATTTTACTTCAATACATCTCTTGCAAGAGTGCCCTGTCTTTCAAGATTACAGAGTCAACAACGGTTTAATAGCTTTAGGCCCTAGATATTTAATTTCAAGTAAGGACACATATATAAAATTTAATTTCCTTTGTAAATATATTTTGGATTTCATTAAGAAAAATGGTCTTTGATGTAACGATCTCAAGGAAATATTGGACATATCTAGTGGTTGTAAACAATATACATACATTCATGGACAAAACTTAAGGAGTTGTACTTTTAAGCATGTATATCGGGTTTCAGACAATAACTCTGAAAGATATTACAGTGACCTTTATTGAAGGCACACGAGATAACCAAATGTGAACAAAACCTGGTACACCCTGTATAGGTGTATGCGTGTATATGTGTGTATATATGTATATATTTTTAAATTTAATGATGTAACTTTAAAAAAAATTCAAAGAATATCTCTATATGTAAATAATATTTTTGAATCTTTCTAAGTCGCTTTCTGTGTATCTTTCCATGTTGAATATTTTCTTTGTTATATTTGTATGTACATTTAGCGCAAGTGTCTCTAGGGGGACATAGCGTTTCGAATTGAAATAAATAAATAGGTATTTTTATATTTGCAATTTGGCATATTTTATAATGTATACATCACATATAGCACTAGTTTATTATTGAGATGAATACAAATTTGATTTTAAAATGATTAAACCATTTCTTCTATCAATTAATGATCAAGACAAAATTTGAACCGCTAGACGCCGGAGACGAATTTTTTAACTTCCAATAATAATGATAATATTAAAAATGAATTTAATGTTTTGGATTCTTATTCGCAAGTTACAATTTTTAGAAAATTATATAGTTAATTAAAGGTTCAATAAACACACACATATATAAACATGATGAAGAAGACATGTCCTGACCGCTCAAATAAGTATTGAAGGATGGAAGAACGCCATCTATAGGAGTAAATATAAACTAAATATAATTAATATAAACTAAATATAATTAATATAAACTGAAAATTCCGATTTTTTTTACTTTTAAACCTGAGTATTGTGGCAAAATGACCCTTCTTGACTCATCGGTAAAAGTCAACAACATAAGTTTTTCAGGCTGTTGCAAAGATATGCAATTATAAAAAAAATTATTATAATAAAGGTATATACAGGGTGATCCAAAAGTCCCCCACTATTTTAAAAATTAATAACTCCGCGAATATTTGCGCTAGAGCAATGCGGTAAACACCATTGTGTTCAGGATGCAATGGGATTTTTTATGGAAAATAATGAAAAATTCTAAATTGATTTTAGTTACAACTTTATTCGCTAGATGGCGCTCTACCAGAATCAGCGATTCAGCGGCCAAATTGTTTGATAAATTGAAAAATATAACTGAACGACACGTATTTTTCCTTTTTGAATACCAGGAAAGAACCCAAATAATATCAAATGATAAATTAATAAAACACCACTTCGCCAAAAGTATGAAGAATTGGTTAACGATTTTCAAATACAATCAGAGATATGTAAAATAGGTAAATGCAAATTAAAACATGTAGCAAAAAGAAAATTGATATTTTAGATACGGTTTGTTTCCGAAGATAATAAATTTCCAATATTTTTAATTCAACTCTCACTCAGTATCGATTATATTTATTTAAATTCATTTGAAAAATATGTATCTATCTCTGATAATTTATTTTACTCTGGAATGCCGTTGTTGTTGTCGTGTCCAATAAAGAGCCTTAGATGTATCCATGCATCTCCATCACAGCAGCAGCAATGTCCACTATCTTGGGTGTGTAAAGCTGCTGCTCTGGGTCTATGTCAATTTTCTGCAAGGCTGCGGCCATTGCTGGCTATGAGAATATGTGGGTAGGTGTTAGATCCACACCAGGACAGTTGTTGCATGCTCTATAGGTTATTGTGCCATCTGGATGTATTGTCATTCCTTTATA
The DNA here is from genome assembly GCA_030710605.1 of Cordylochernes scorpioides. NCBI lineage: Eukaryota > Metazoa > Arthropoda > Arachnida > Pseudoscorpiones > Chernetidae > Cordylochernes > Cordylochernes scorpioides. The sequence continues at coordinate 87,580,980 of CP092872.1, read as the reverse complement.
GTGTTTTGTTCTAAGTCTTGTTATAGTTTTTGTCATTTTTCTCTCAGAGTTTATTTCGCATTTTGATCTTTTCTTATTTTTTTGTTTAATTATCTTGTATTTTGACAAAGAATCAGCGTCAAATGATGACATTTGTTATTTCCTTTGGCTCAACCTTCTGGCTTCCTTTGCCAATTCAAATGCCATTTCATTACCCCCGATCTCATCATGGGCAGGGATCCAATGTAGAATGCAGTTATTCTCCAATGGTTCCAGTTGGGTAAGTAACGAGTGTATTTTCTGCGTGATTTTAGTATTGCCCTTCTGAATTGCTTCTAGAGCGGATATGGAGTCGCTGTATATTAAAAAAAAAATCCTTCTTCTTGATGCAGGGATGGATGGTTAAGGCATACATCAAGGGCTTTCCAGATAGCTGTCGGTTCACAAGTGAAGTTTGACGAAATCTGTCCTGCTCCTTCTTTGATTTTGATGTTTGTTCCATCTTGCAGTATTATGTTAATTCCGGCCCCTCCATTACTCAGGGTAAGGTCTGAAGATCCATCTGTATATGCTGTTAAAGGGGGTGGCCTAGCATTTTTAATCAAGAATTTGTACTATGAGGACATAGTCATTAATATTCCAAACACATTAGACCTCGAAGCCCAAGGTATCAAAGTCTACCTCAATCAAAACAAAGCCATCAACACATACAATATGTATCAACCTCTAAACAATACATTTATTGACGATGGAACAATGGCTCAATTTCATACAGACAACACTATTATTGTAGGTGACCTTAATGCCAAACAACAACTATGAGGATATTCTACGCCAAACCCAAGAGGCAAAATACTATCAAACATATTTGACGACAATGCCTTCATTTGCTTAAATGATGGGAATCCTACCCATTATTCCTACAAGCTATAATACTGCACAAGCCCTTGATATAAGTTTTTACTATCCTGACATTTTCCACAAATGCAAATAGCAAATATTAAAAAGTTTTGGAAGTGATCATTTGCCTAATTTGATAGAAATTAGCACCAAGACCAAAACTAGCTCAATTAAGAAAAATTCTGGAACTTCAAAAAGGCTAATATGATATATTTCGAAAACACCATTATTGAAGCAGCCAAAGTTTCAATACCAATGGGTACACACCAGGCAAAAAATATTCAAACACTTATAACTAAAAGAAATGAACTACAAAAAAGTGCACCCAAAACCAAACAAATTGTAGAACTGAACTGAACATTGTGATTGCAAAAATAAAAATATTATACGTAAATGTGAAAAGGGAAAAATGGAAACAAACCTGTGAAAACCTGAACCCAAGAAACCCAAATACAAAACTTTGGAATTTGGCAAAACAAATTGACAGAGTCCAGCCACAAACTGAAAACACAAATATGATTAAGAATACAGGTGGTACACCAGCAACTAATGACAAAATTGCTGCCAATCTTTTAGGTAATTCATATCAAATAAATAGTAAAATCAAGGTTGAAAAAAGGCCCGAAAGATTATTCATGACTGTAAAAATGTCATCAGCACTCATAATATTTTCCATGAAAAAAATCAATATGAAAGAGCTAGCTTATGCATTAGAAAACACTGAGCTAAACAAGACTCCTGGGCCAGATGGAATCCATGGCCGAATGATATCAAACTTGGGCAAAATTGGCAAAGAAAGACTTCTTAATATTTTCAATAACTCCTGGAAAACTTTAAAATTGCCTCGAGACTGTAAAAATGCAACAATAATTCCCATTAAAAACTTGACAAATCTGCTGATGACCCAAAAAACTACCGACCTATCTCCCTAACAAATATTAGCTGCAAATTAATGGAAAAAATTATACTCAGACGACTCAACTACCACCCCGACACAAGAAATCTCTTACCAGAAGAACAATATGGATTTAGGAAAGGACATGGGGCAATAGACCAACTCTTATTTTTCACACAAAAGGTAAAAGATGCACAAAACAAAAAACCAACTAACCACATCATAGCTGCTTTTTAGACCTTACACAAGCTTTTGATAAGGTATGGAAAAACAAGTTAATTGCAAAATTATACAAACATTTCAAAATTGATGGAAAAGCTATAACTTGGATAAATGATTCCCTTAAAAAAAATAAAAATATACACAACAGGGTCAAATATAATGGGACTCTATCTAAAACCTTCAAATTGTACCAAGGATTACCACAAGGATCAGTCCTTAGCCCAACTCTCTTCACCCTATTTATTGCAGGCATAGAAGAAAATTTTTCACATAAAACCAATATTGGACTTTTCGCTGAAGACATTATTCTATGGAGCAGCAACACTAACTGGAAAAAAGCTGAAAGAGATTTGAACAAGACTCTTCTCCGCCTAGAATAATTTGCTAATAAACATAAATTAGAATTTAACCCCAAAAATCTGAAACCTGTCTTTTTACTACCGATAAGAAACTATACAAAATAAGACCAAATATTATTCTGAAAGAACAACAATTGCAATAAAATAAACATCCTAAATATCTCGGCTACACCCTGGATCCAGAAATTTACTCCAGTAAACATATTGAAGGAGTTGTTAGAAAAGGAAGAGACCGACTAAAAATCTTGAAATATATTTCAGGAAGAGTGGGGAGCTGAAGCAACAACACTAAAATTAACTTACACATCTCTAATGAGACCTATCTTGGAATATGGATATCAAATCTATGGTACAGCATCTGAAACAAATCTAAAAACACTGGAAAAGATACAACTAAATGCAACTAGAATTATTACAGGTCTTCGAAATACCTGCCCTGATAATATTGTACTTTACGAGGCAGACATTATGCCCTTAAAGGATAGAAGAAGCTACAATCTGCCAAAATATATAAACAAAATCAAGAGTTATGAAAACAAACACGGAAACAGAAGAAACCCAGAATTTTGCTCAGTCTTCAGATCAGAACTTATAGCCATCTATGAAGTCTTAAAATCCATCAGAAACACTAAACATCACGATATATGGATTCTTACTGATAGTAGAAGTGCCATACAACACTCGAGTCACACAGGGTAACTTAGAGACAAAGTAAGCAGGAACATAATTGTTTATCTCCAAAAACTCTCAATACCTCAAAAATTCACCTTCAATGGATACCCTTACATGTTAGCATTGAAGGCAATGAAGCTGCTGGTGCGCTAGCGAAAAAAGGCACAAAAGAACCCTTGCTACAGAAAAATAAACTTACTTTTAAAGATATAGAAACAATAGCCAAAATGAACAAGAACTGGATGATCCCACCTAAGCACAGTTGGTACACCCTAGAAGCAGATGGCCACCCAGACCTTTCGGTCCACAAGCCGGCATGCGAAGCATGCCCTTCGCTGCTATTCTGTTCAACTCATAAGCCAAGTAACGGTATCCAAGCTAGTGCTTGGACATTGTACCTGGAAACACCACCTCCCAGACAAGGTGTCTGGAAGGATTTCTATACCGGTGGCCTTTAATCACAGCAAAATAGGAAACTATCTACTGTGTCCAGCAGGGACCGCGGAGAGGCGGCCACCGGTCGACTCTGTTCACTCACAGCTGAGAAAAATCTCAGCTGCCACGTCGTGGGCTTTCTCAAGAAGCTTGCTGTGATTTCTCAGCAGCTTACTCTCGATCGCGCCCCTCGCCCTCCTTCTCTCTTCCTGCACACCCACTACCCTTGGACAATCCAAGACGTAGTGGCGTGCATTCACATCCCTTTCTCCATAGACGCAATCAGGGTTTCTCTTAATTTTAAATCTGTGGAGACTTGGGGAAGGGCCCATGTCCCGAACTACCATAATGAGTTTGTGGGACATTACCTTACAGAGGTACTTGGGTGTTGTTACCCCATTGAATACCTCTCTCCCCTTCACACTGTTCCTCCATCTGTCCAACCATAAGTCCTGGACGTGCCCCCTGATCCTCCTATACACTTCTTTCTTGGTCACTGGGGTCCTCAGTGATCTACCTCTAAAGCATCCTGCCTTAGCGATCCTGTCTGCGAACTCATTACCTTCGTTGAGGCCGTGTCTCCTAAACCAAGGGAGCTCCGGAGCCCGCGTCATCATCTCCAGCTCCTGGATTATTTGATGCGCGAGTTGCCCTTTCTCCAGATTGACGGCGACGAGGGCCGACATACAATCTGAATAGAGGTGGTCCGGGCTGAAGTTCTTCTCGGCACACACTCTGAGGGCTACCCTGATCGCAACCAGCTCGGCTGAAAAGACCAATTCGTCCACTCTGAGTGTTAAAATTTCTTGGAAGATCAGCTCTCCCCATTAGTGAATATCACTACCCCAGCTCCAGTATTGGTTCCAGACTTACTACCATCAGTGAAAACCTCCGTGCCAATCCCTGTCGGCCCTCCAGGACTCCAATTCCACTTTGGCAACCACTGCTGTGGCTTCCTTGGGTCCCTCTTCGATTCCAGGGCCCCCACTTTAAGTCCCAGGGCATCTTCCCTGTTCTCCCAGATCTTCTGTCTGTGGTCTCCTCCTCTAGTTTCAATCCCAGGGGAATAAGCCCAGCGAGGACCAAAAATGCCTCACTGCTGGTGGTGCGATATCCCCCTGTGATTCTGAGTGCCGCTGTCCTCTGCACTCTCTCTAGAGTTGTTGCCACCTTCTGATCCCTGTTTCGGCGCCACCAAGCCCCGGAAGCATATAGCAAGATTGGCTCGACACAGGAGAGGCAGAGGTTCCTAAAAATAGTGCCCTCCCCCCCCCCCCCCCCCTCTGTTGAGAGCCAACCAGGACAGGCCTGTACAACGCCTCCCTGCCTCTCGCCACCATCTCCTCCGCCTGGTATTGCCAACCCATCTTGTCATCAATGACCATCCCCAGGATGGTCATCCTATTGACCAACGCTACCCTCCGTCCTTCCATCCGGATAGCCGGCTTGTGTTCCCATTTGATCCCTTTCCTTTTAGTTCTTATGTCTCTAGGCTTGAAGCTGAGGGCTTTAGTTTTGGAGACATTGAACTTAAGGTCAGAGTCATGGGCCCAGATCGAGAGAATTTAGATAGAAGTTTCAACACACTTCTCAGCCTTCGCTCTCGAAGCAGCCTCAATGATGAGGAACTGGTCGTCAGCATAGAGATCCAGCCTGGCTCCCTCAGGGAGCTCCTCCTGGAAAACGGTGTTTACCAGGATATTCCACAGAATAGGTCCGCAGCAAGAGCCCTGGGGGCAACCCCTAGCACAGTTTCTTTCCAACTTCCGCCCACCAAAACTGAGGCTAATCCGTCTATCCCTCAGGAAGTCACGAACCAAGCTGCACAAATTATCAGGACAACCCATGTCCATCAAATTTCTCATCAGCTTGTTCCAGCTCATGGAGTTGAACACGCCATCAATGTCCAGGGCCACGAAAAGAACCCAAGCACCCTTATTTAAGCCCATCTCAACCCCCTCTAACACCTCGTTCAGAGCTGTGGTTGTGGACTTCCCTTCCCTAAAACCATGTTGGAAAGAGGAAAGGGCTCATTACTCTCTAGCCAATGCTTCAGTCGCTGAGCTAGTAGGCTATCCAGGATCATACCTAGACACACTAGTAAAGAAAGCGGACGATAATCATTAGGAGAATTACCCTTTCTACCAGACTTTTCGAGAAGCACTACTCGGGCAACCTTCCATGCCTCAGGAAATGTACCAGTGTCCAGGCACCTATTGAATAACCTGGAAAGAAGCGATGGGTGCATCCTTACCAGGGCTTTCACGACCGTGTTATCGATCCCTTCGGGACCAGGAGATTTCCTTTTCCCGAACTTGAAAGCCGTCAGTTTCACCTCATTCTCAGAAAAGGGCGGATCTACCAAACCACAAGTGGTCAGAGAGATCTTGTCCTCTGGTTCCTCGTTTCCGAAGTGCCGATCCAAGTTGTTTTTATTTTGTCTTCTGCTTTCGAGCGAGTAGGTCTAGAACACATTCTCTCTGAATTTTCTCATTGTTGGTGGATGAAACAGCACCAGTGATTATTTTGGCCGCTTTTGCTTGAACACTGTCTAGTCTTACTTTTAGTAATGAGCTTGAGGGAGCCCAGACCGGTGTTGCATATTCCATTATCGGCCTTATTAAGGTGGTATATGTTGTTCTGAGAATTCTGGGTTTTGCTCCCCAATTTGTTCCACATAGCCTTCTAAGAATGTTTAGTTTTCTGATAGCTCTATTTGAGGTGCTAATTAAGTGTTCTGAAAATTCCAATTCCTCATCAATAATAATTAAAATAATTTTGTTGACATTTTGTCATTACATGCACAGTCTGCACTATTAAAAAAGATAATATGCATTATATACACTATGTACAATGAATATGGCGCCTCTGCCAGCGCTGCAGAGTTTGGTGGAGAATCGTCAGTGGGTCTCCAGCGACACCACGCATTTTGCGATCTACGATGAATAGATCGCGTACTTCGCCGCTTAGGAGATGGCGATGGCATGGTCCTCGAGACCAAATGGAAAGTTCCAGGACTGCAGTATCACACCTAGGTATTATGGATTTCTAATTTTATCAATTATTTGTTTGTTTATGCTTATTTTGTGGTTATATTTATCCTTTTTCCCCTGTTAGTGGAGAAGACGCATAGGTTTGGTTTTATTGGGTTTATGGTCATTTGGTGTTTAATTGCCCACTTCTCCAGTCCTCTCATTGATGTGTTCAGTATTTTTTACGATTTTTCTATGCTGCTACTTGTGTGCCATATGGCTAAATCATCTGCATAACAGGCAACATTTGTGTCTTCAGTGAGGTAAGGATGGATGTCGTTAATATATAGCAGATAGAGTAGATGATTGAGCACAGATCCATGAGGTACACCAGCCCATGTTCTTCGGTCCTTGGAAAATTCTCCATTGACCCGAACCTTTAACCTTCTTCCCCTTAAGAAGTCTGCAATCCAGATTAAGGTTTTTCTTCTTACTCCGATATTGTGCAGTTTTTCACGTAATTTCTCCCTCCACACTCGATCAAAAGCTGAGGTCATATCAAGGAATATAGCCGTGGTCTTCTTTGGCGGTTTTTCCTGGAGAGAATCTATTATTGATTGACAGAAGTAGAACAGTTGATCAGTCGTACAGTGCTGGGATCTATAGGCAGTTTGGTAGAGGTTTATTTTATTATTTTTAGTGAGCCAGACTATGAGCCTAGAGTGGATAATTCGTTCTGTTATTTTACAAAGTATGCTGGTGAGAGCAATTGGCCGATAGTTCTTGTATTCCTTGGCATCTTTGTTTGGCTTCAGTATTGGCACTATAATTGATATCTTCGAATTCTTTGGTAGTTTACCAGTTTTCCATGAAATGTTCAGTATTCGTAGGAGTTGATTATTAGCTTTGTCTTCAAAGTGTTTAATCATTTGACCAAAGATTAGATTATCTCTTGGTGACCTCTTGGATTTTTTTATTGATGAGTTTAGCTCATTTGTGTGAAGTCTCTCGAGAAAATATCTTGTTGATGGAAGTTTCTTGCTTGTTTAACTAACTGGTTTATATTATTTTTAGAGTCCTGTCTTCATTCGTATAGTTGAGTATGGAAGTGCTTGAAAGATATTCAGCAATTATGTCAGCCATCTGTTTGTTCTCGTTCTCGCTGTTCTATTCATATCGGTTAGAGTATTGGAGGATTGGTGTTGGTTTTGATTGTTCACTAACACTCTAATCATATTCCAGTGTTGGCTGTCCTTCTTGGATCCATTTTTTCGCAGAATTCTGCCATTTTTCTTGTTTGCATTTCCAAATTTCTTGTTCTATTTTGTGACTAATTTCAATGAGTTCCTTTCTGTTTTCTTCTGTTTTATTTGTTTTAAAAAGTTCATTGATATTGTCTCTCTCTCTGAAATCATTGCCTCGATGTTGTGGTCCTTCCAGTAAGGTACCCACAGGTGTTTACGTCTACCTCTAGGTATCGATGCTTTTGCAGCTTTTGAAATGTTCGAAGAGAATTTTTCCAAGTTTTTGTCAAGCGTTCTGTAATTCAATTTTTCGTTGCACAGTTCTTCAAGCTTTTCTGTGAATTTTTTTCAAGTCGGCTTTCCTAAAGTTCCATGTTCTTTTATTCTAATGGACATTCTCAATTTTGAAGTTTAGGGTTGTTAAAATTGGTCTGTGGTCACTGATTGCACCTCTCAGGATTTTCCATTGTGTTGTGGGTGCGATGTTGTAATTTATCGCTGTGATGTCTATTGCGGATTCTGTGCCTGTGGACTTAGATAGATAGCTGTTCTCTCAGTTATTTAACGGTGTAAGGTCGAGGTCGGTTAGCATGTCCTCAACCTGCTGACTTTTGTTATCCAGGACAGGTGATCCCCAAATTGAACTTTTGGCGTTAAATTCGCCGAGTATGATTGTGATATCCGAAGACGCTTCACTTAATGTCTCTATTGTGTGTACCCATACAAAATTCAAAGATTTCACGAGCAGAATTCGCTGCATGGGTTTTCTGGCAAATTGATATTGATGAAAACTGGCTGTCGAATGTTCTGTGGACAGATGATGCTCACTTTTCTCTAAACGGAGAATTTAACATTCAAAATAGCCGCATTTGGGCAACAGAAAACCCTAGGATTTTTACAGAAATGCCACTTTACCAGCCTAGAGTTACAGTTTTGTGTGGGTTCACTTCTTTTATTATTGGGCCATTTTTCTTTGAAAAATCAATGGAAGAACTTTTAAAACCGTTTTTGTAACTGGTGAACGTTATGTTCAACTTTTGAGAGAAAAGGGTATTCCCATATTGCAGGGCAAAAGCACTAAGCGAAATAACATTCATGAAAGATGGAGGACCTCCTCATATCTCCCGAGGCGCCAAACAATTGCTGATGGATACGTTCGGTGAAAATCGTGTGATAGGTCGCCACTTTATATACCAGTGGCCTCCAAGATCACCAGACTTGACGCCTTGCGATTTTTGTTTATGGGGGTACATTAAATCGTGTGTTTATCGATGCTGGCCTACCACATTGGCTATATTGAAGGCTTCTATCAGATGGCACGTTTTATCAATTTCAACAGATATGTTATTTAATGCTGTCCATTCTGTCATTTATTGTCTGCAGGCGGTGATTGAGAATGAAGGACGCCACATTGAGCAAGGATTGTGACCTAATACAAGAGAGAAGGCAGTTACTTCATGTGTTATATAAGCCGCCATGTATTATATTATCTACCAATATTTTGCAGCTCTTTGTGTTGGGATATGGGGATAATAAATGCTGTCCTCACATCTTGACTCTTTTTTTTTTGTGAACAGTAATATTTTGTTAGTCATTTGCTCACATATTATGTCGTGCAAACCAGAGTGTTATAACTTCTCGAATAACACTGGTACACACATATTTTCCCCTTATGTTTAGTTTTTCGCTTTTCGCTCATTAGAAGAAATAGCATAAGGAATATTTTCTGTACACCAATAACTTTAGAAATTTTGTGAAAAAAAATAATACAAAATGATTTTACTACCACGTTTTTCAACGCGAAAGGTCGATTTAAAAATTATTTTTATTTGAGGGGACACATTTTTTAAATTTGTGTACAGTATAATAAACAATGATAACATTTGGCAAGCTCATAGGATATTTGGAATAAAGTACGACAAATATATTTTGTCACTCCCCTCTATATTTCATTTGTTGGATCATGACAAATATCCAGTTAAATAGTCAAGGGTCGCCAATCAGTCATGAAACTACACATTTCTTATAGCAAGAAATCCTATTAATAGTGCCATCATAATTTTTGGTACTATATTAACATTTCAAAAATTCGTGTATTGATATCAGCAGTGTTTTTCAAACATTCAATCTATTTCACAAAACCCCATATAAAATATAAATATTTTTGCTACATGTTTTAATTTGCATTTACCTATTTTACATATCTCTGATTGTATTTGAAAATCGTTAACCAATTCTTCATACTTTTGGCGAAGTGGTGTTTTATTAATTTGTTATTTGAAATTATTAGGGTTCTTTCCTGGTTTTCAAAAAGGAAAAATACGTGTCGATCAGTTATATTTTTCAATGTATCAAACAATTTGGCCGCTGAATCTCTGATTCTGGTAGAGCGCCATCTGGCGAATAAAATTGTAACTAAAATCAATTTCGAATTTTTCATTATTTGCCATAAAAATCCCATTGCGTCCTGAACACAATGGTGTTTACCGCATTGTTCTAGCGCAAATATTCGCGGAGTTATTAATTTTTAAAATAGTGCGGGACTTTTGGATCACCCTGTATATATGTTTCAGGAATTAGATCGACAAAAGACAAACTTAGCATAAAGGTTTCTACATTGATAAGTAACGACAGTGGAGTCTTCTAAATGTCAAGTGTCAAGTGAGTTGGTCTGTTAATATATCAAATTAATCCATTATATTTTGACATTGGTATTTGGTTTTATTGTTATTCAATGCTTATCTATAGAAATTAAATAAATTATAAATTCACAGAACTCTCTTCAAGAAAGTATGAGACATATACCAGAAGAACTGGTGTCCTCTCATGGAGTATGTTCTACTGTAGAGAGGTGTCCTCTAGGGCGAGTGTCCTCTCATGGAAGTTCTACTGTAGAGAGGTGTCCTCTAGCGCGATTGTGCACTCATGGAGGTTCTACTGTAGAGAGGAGCCCTCTAGCGCGAGTGTCCTTGGAGGTTCTACTGTATTAATTCTACTATATGATTGAAACTTTTAAAAAACCTCTTTAAAAACAATAATTTGAATATAAAAAGTTTAATACATTTGCGCCAAGTTGTAACTTTGTAAGGTCATCCACCTTGATTCCCTTCTTCGTTATACCTGTCAAAGGACTGTTAAACCACAAAACTTGTATTGCCGTTATAAAAAAAAGAATAAACTATTCCCTCAGCGAATTGTGTTTTATATATAATTTTACCAAATGGATTATAACTTTAACATAGCCAAATAATGTTCGTAAAGCGATTATGAAGAAACTGTTAACTAGGTATTTTACTTCAATACATCTCTTGCTAGAGTGCCCTGTCTTTCAAGATTGCAGAGTCAACAACGGTTTAATAGCTTTAGGCCCTAGAGTATTAATTTCAAGTAAGGACACATATATAAAATTTAATTTCCTTTGTAAAAAAATTTGGATTTCATTAAGAGAAAAATGGTCTTTGATGTAAGGATCTCAAGGAAATATTGGACATATCTTGTGGTTGTAAACAATATATAGGTGTATACGTGTATATGTGTGTATATATGTATGTTATATTGAAATAATTTATTTAAAATGTTAAATTAAAATATTTTATTTAGAATTATGTTAAAGTGTTATTTTATTTTAAATTATAATTTCATAGATATAAATACTCTGTTTAAATCGACCGCCAGAGGTCACGCTTACCATATAAAATCTCATTGTTGTTCTTCCCCGTTGGCCGACCCAAAACTTTGTAATTATGTAAATAATCTTTTGTTTTCCTTATTTTATTCGCCTAAAGTCAGGCTGTACTTTAATCAAATTATGTTCTTATATATTACTTTAGTTCAAATAAAAAAATCTCTGATCAAAACCATTTTTATTTTCATATTTTCAAGATTTTAGCCACGACTGCACCACCATTACCATAATCCTTAACATGATCAAAATATCAAGCAGAAACAATAATCTTTTTTTCTTTTATAATATGTATATATTTTTAAATTTAATGATGTAACTGTAAACAAAATTCAAAGAATATCTCTATATGTAAATAATATTTATGAATCTTTTTAAGTCGCTTTCTATGTATCTTTCCATGTTGAATATTTTCTTTGTTATATTTGTATGTACATTTAGCGCAAGTGTCCCTAGGGGGACATAGCGTTTTGAATTGAAATAAATAAATAGGTATTTTTATATTTGCAATTTGGCATATTTTATAATGTATACATCACATACAGCACTAGTTTATTATTGAGATGAATATGAACTTGATTTTAAAATGATTAAACCATTTCTTCTATCAATTAATGATCAAGACAAAATTTGAAACATTCGGTGACCGACCCGAATATTTTAACTTCCAATAATAATGATAATATTAAAAATGAATTTAATATTTTGGATTTTCATTCGCAAGTTACAATTTTTAGAAAATTATATAGTTAATTAAAAGATCAATAAACACACACATATATAAACATGATGAAGAAGACATGTCCTGACCGCTCAAATAAGTATTGAAGGATGGAAGAACGCCATCTATAGGAGTAAATATAAACTAAATATATCTGAAGAAATTTGGAATCAAAACCTTTTTCAGAAACTCTCCTAATTTAAATTCGTTACTAAGAAACCCCATAACAAAGAACAATACCATTTATTATCCTTCCAATATTAAGAATGCCATATACTCCATAGAATGCAACGAATGCAAAACCAAATATGTCGGCGAAACTGGCAGACATTTAAATATAAGAGTTTCAGAACATAAACGAAATATCGATAATCAAGACAGTAGATCTTTAGTATACCAACATATAAGAGAAACAGGTCTTTCCTTCTCCCTATCAGAACCAAAGACCCATTACTCCAAAATCTCCAATAGACTACAGAGACTTATCATAGAATCCATCATATCCAGAAAGCACAATAGTATTAACAGAAAAATATATATTCCGGAAATTTATAACATTATATTCCCTGAGCCCAGCCCATAACCTCCAAGTGAAGCACGCGCAACAGAAGCCCGCGTTGATCGTGCTTTTAAAGCAAATGTAAACAGTAAATGGACTTTATTTAATTTAAAATCATATTTCATTGGCGTGTTAATCATATAAAGCATTTTCTCCCGTAGAAGGGCGTATTGCCCGAAAGCTCGAGATTTTTTAAATAAAAAATATTTTTAAAAGAAACTTTTCCCCGGAGGCTTATGTTTTTTAAATAAAAATAAACTAAATATAATAAATATAAACTACATATATTTCATTTTGCATCTGGGTCTTGCTAAGCGTATTCCCTTATGTATATATGTTTCAGGAATTAGATCGACAAAAGACAAACTTCGCATATAGGTTTCTACATTGACAAATAACGATAGTAAAGTCTCCGAAATGTCAAACAATAAACTTCTTGAGATTTGGTCTGTTAATATATCAAATAAAACATTTCTCTTTTGCCATTGGTATTTGGTTTTATTGTTATTCAATGCTTATCTATAGAAATTAAAGAATTTAGAAATTCACAGAACTCATCAAGAAAGTATGATATATATTAACAGAAGAACTAATTACATATAAGAATAACGAATTCAATATAATCTAGCTGTTGAGAGAGAACTCTAGCTGTCACTGTGGCAAGGAAATCCAGGACTCGAGATACCTACTGTTGGAATTCCCACTCTTCTTTAGCGCTAGACAACAGACAGTAAATAATGTTGTAGATCTATATCAATTTGTAAATAGCAGAGATGGCCATAGTAAATAGATCGTTACATCAAAGACCATTTTTCTTAATGAAATCCAAAATATATTTACAAAGGAAATTAAATTTTATATATGTGTCCTTACTTGAAATTAAATCTCTAGGGCCTAAAGCTATTAAACCGTTGTTGACTCTGTAATATTGAAAGACAGGGCACTCTAGCAAGAGATGTATTGAAGTAAAATACCTAGTTAACAGTTTCTTCATAATCGCTTTACGAACATTACTTGGCTATGTTAATTTTATTATCACTTCGGTAAAATTATAAATAAAACACAATTCGCTAAGGGAATAGTTTCCTTTTTTTATAATGGCAATACAAGAATTGTTTTAACAAATGTTCGTTAGACAAACCTTTACTCGGGGAAAACCGGAAAAAATGATCACTTTATCGAGAGATTCAAATTTACGAGTTTCAAATTATCAAAATATATATATTTTTTCTTTTTATATGTTTATAGAGAATTTTTTTAACAAATGTTCGTCAGACAAACCTTTACTCGGGTAAAATCGGAAAAAATGATCACTTTATCGAGAGATTCAAATTTACGAGTTTCAAATTATCGAAATCAACTTATCGAGTATTTTTTCAGGGACCGGGAAAAAAAGTTCACTAGATAAAACGATTATTTTGTAATGCAGAAAATTAGGAAATACAAAATTCAGGATGACACGGCACACAGGGACCGGAAAAAAATGATCACTTTATCGAGAGATTCAAATTTACGAGTTTCAAATTATCAAAATATATCTTTTTTTTTTAATAAATTTTTAGAGAATTGTTTTAACAAATGTTCGCTAGTACATTCGCTTTACTCGGGTAAAACCCGGGCGAAGCCGGGTACATTCGCTAGTTTGAATATAAAAAGTTTAATCCATTTGCGCCAAGTTGTAACTTTGTAGGGTCATTCACCTTGATTCCCTTCTTCGTTATACCTGTTAAAGGACTGTTAAACAAGAAAACTTGTATTGCCGTTATAAAAAAAGGAAACTATTCCCTTAGCGAATTGTGCTTTATTTATAATTTTACCGAAGGGATTATAATATTAACATAGCCAAGTAATGTTCATAAAGCGATTGTGAAGAAACTGTTAACTAGGTATTTTACTTCAATACATCTCTTGCTAGAGTGCCCTGTCTTTCAAGATTACAGAGTCAACAACGGTTTAATAGCTTTAGGCCCTAGAGATTTAATTTCAAGTAAGGACACATATATAAAATTCAATTTCCTTTGTAAATATATTTTGGATTTATTAAGAAAAATGGTCTTTGATGTAACGATCTCAAGGAAATATTGGACATATCTTGTGGTTGTAAACAATATATAAGTGTATGCGTGTATATGTGTGTATATATGTATATATTTTTAAATTTAATGATGTAACTGAAAACAAAAATCAAAGAATATCTCTATATGTAAATAATATTTATGAATCTTTCTAAGTCGCTTTCTGTTTACTTTCTATGTTGAATATTTTCTTTGTTATATTTGTATGTACATTTAGCGCAAGTGTCCCTAGGGGGACATAGCGTTTTGAATTGAAATAAATAAATAGGTATTTTTTTATTTTCAATTTGGCATATTTCATAATGTATACATCACATACAACAGTAGTTTATTATTGAGATGAATAAAAATTTGATTTTAAAATGATTAAACCATTTCTTCTATCAATTAATGATCAAGACAAAATTTGAACTGTTAGGTGTTAGAGCCGAATATTTTAACTTCCAATAATAATGATAATATTAAAAATGAATTTAATGTTTTGGATTCTTATTCGCAAGTTACAATTTTTTAGAAAATTATATAGTTAATTAAAAGATCAATAAACACACACATATATAAACATGATGAAGAAGACATGTCCTGACCGCTCAAATAAGTATTGAAGGATGGAAGAACGCCATCTATAGGAGTAAATATAAACTAAATATAATTAATATAAACTAAATATAATTAATATAAACCGAAACTATCGATTTTTTTTTTACTTTTAAACCTGAGTATTGTGGCCAAATGGGCGCTCTTGACCATTCAGTAAAAGTCAACAACATAAGTTTTTCAGGCTGTTGCAAAGATATGCAATTATAAAAAGAATTATTATAATTAAGGTATATATATTTTTGTTCTCACATACTAAAATAATCTGCAGTATGAACCCTGAATTGAACGAAATGGAAAATGATATCCATGTTTTGTTTAGCATGAAATCGAATAAGCCCCACCACAACATAGTTCTTAGGGTTTCTCCAAAGGTTTACCGAATCCTTAAAAATATGAATAATAAATTATATACTGACTTTGAACGCTGTTTTGTGGAAGATAAGATTCTGGTAAAACAATGTCAGAAATGCCTTCAATTTAATCCCAACCATAAATTGGCCGATTGTACTAACGTCGAGATATGCAAATTATGCGGCGCGCAAGGAATTCATGACTGTTCAAAAATTTGCAATTGTTATAACTGTCTAAAACATCCTAAATTTAGAAACTCGCCGAATCATAGAGCTAATTCCTCGGACTGTCCTCTATACAAAATACAGATAGACAGAATTATCCAACGAACGAGATATGATCCAACCGACAATTAGGCAAATTTCGCAGCTAAGATTTTTGTTTATTTAGTTTGAATATCATGCAGGGAAAAGGAATTAAATGTTTACAACAAAATGTAAGAAAAAGTATCTTGGCACTGAATGAGCTTCAAGCTTCTATAAAAGACAACCCACCAGATATCATCCTAATACAGGAACCTTATCTGATTGTTAGAGATGTAATTTTCGATTTGGAATCTCAAATAGTGCATTCAACGACAGATGAACAAATTTATACTGCAACGATCTTTATGAATAAGAGTTTAAAATTTAATAAAATCAATAAATTCACAAACTCCTTTTGTACAACCACTTCTTTAAATTCAGCAAAATCAAATACTATTATCGCAAACTTTTATATACATCCACATAGATTTAATGACACTCATAGAAAATTTATCCAAGAGCTTCTGGAGACCTACAATCAACAACCTATTATACTATGTGGTGACTTTAATTCTAGACACCCAGTCTGGTTTGATCCGACAACAAACTCCAATGGTTTCAAATTCCACTCCATCATAGATGAACATAACCTATTTATTCATAATCTTAAGATACCCACCTGCCGAAATTCTAGCTTTATAGATCTTACGATTTCAAACAAAAAATCAATAGGTTTGGTACAAAACTGGAAGACGACTATATTGACGCACATTTCAGATCACGTAGCAATAACCTTTGACATTTATCACAATTTTAACAGGCAAAGGACAGTTCAAAACTCAACATGGAAATTTATAGAAAAAGATGCTGATTGGAAAACATTTACCGAAAAAATAGCAATACAAGACGTAGATAATATTATCACCATGATAAACCACGCGTCAAACATCAAAGATATTGACAACATTGTAAAGACTCTCACACAAATAATTAAAGAGGCAGCTTATCTGTCACTAAATGTCAAGACAAGAAGCGGAAATCATAAAACAAATACATACTGGTGGGATGGGAAGCTGGAGAAAATGAAAAACGATTTCCACTATATTAGAAATTTGTATTACCCACATGGAAAGGTCCTTGAAAAGACCTATAAATCAATGAGAAATAAATATTTAAATAAAAGTAAAAAGGCAAAAAGAGCGAGTTGGAGAATTTTTATAGAAGAAAGTCATTCAAATAACTCATTTGGTAATGCTTATAGGATATTCAAGTCATTGAGATCGAAAAATATAAATTTAGGATTACCACTAATAGATAATTTACCAGATCATTTAAAGACCGACAAAATAAAAAGTTTAATGAACGATCTATTTCAGGATGATATTGGAGGTTTGGATAAAGATGATCATATTTTGATTAGAAATTATACGCCTAAATATAAAAATAAAAGTAGTGTTTATATCGAATCTAAGGAAATAGAGGAAACAATTCTAAAAAACAAATATTAAAAAAGCACCGGGCCCTGATTACATTAGTAACAATATGATTAGACAGGCTAAAATAAAAATAATCCCAATTCTGCATAAATTATTCAATAAATGTATAGAAATGGGATATTATCCGGATGAATGGAAAAAATCATTCTTAAAAATAATTCCAAAACCAGGCAAAACGAATTATGAAATAAATAAAAGTTATAGACCTATATCATTGACATCTAATCTATCTAAAACATTTGAGAATATAATAAAAAATAAATTAAGTAACTATTATTTAGAGAATAATTTAATGAGCTCAAGGCAGCATGGTTTTATGAAATCTAGATCAACAATTACAGGAATGGATAAAATTATAGAAACTATATTGAAACATAAACAAAAAGAATTGACTTCCTTGATAGCTATAGATATTGCGGGTGCATTCGACAATGCATGGTGGCCTGCTATTATAAAAAGAATGGATAATGATGATGTTCCTTCAGATTTAATACGGATCATAAAATCTTATTTGAATAATGAAAGGGAGGTGAAATTTACATACGAATCAGAAACTTTTTATAAGAAACTAACTAAAGGATGTCCACAGGGTGGACCTTTATCTCCACTTCTATGGAATATTTTGCTAAATGATTTGTTGATAAATTTTGATTCAATGAATGCAGATATTATATGTTATGCAGACGACGTTACAATAATTTGCTGGAATAAGACTATTGAAGGACTAAAAACCGCAAGTGAATACACCTTAAATTATGTGATCCAATGGTGTAATAGAAATAAATTAACGATCAGTACAGAGAAGACTAATATGCTATACCTACATAACAGACAAAAAATACCTATTAAGGTTAATAACAATATAATTATGCCGGTCAAGCAAGTAAAAATTCTGGGAATGAAATTTTCTAATCACAAATGGAAAAACAAAGTTAACTTTACACCGCATGTTAATGATATTCTGTGTAAGGCAGGACGTATGAAAAATTTATTATGTTCACTAAGTGGCAATATGTGGGGTTTAGACACTGAAAAGAGGTTAACTTTATTCAAAACAATCATTAGGCCTGTACTTACATACGGTTCTGAAATTTGGTTCAAATATTTAAACAATCGTTGTAAACAAAAACTGAACTCCATGCAGTACCAGATCATTTTATGGGCAGTTAGAGCATACAAAACCACTTCATCAAACTGTGTGCATAGCTTGGCAAAAATTCCACTCCTAACAGATTATATAGAATCCAGAATAATCAAATTTGATCTAGCTCAAATGTCCATTGAAGATCTAATTACTTACGAACCCCATGCTCCAAGTATAGTCAAATCATTCTTACACGCAAAAATGAATGAAATTTTTGAGAACACTAATGAAATTTTCAGAAGCTTTTTCGTATTAGGAATTCCAAGATTTTTCCGTCCAAATTTTTATAATATCCAATTCATTACAGATCGTGGCAATTTTGGGAAATTTTTGGCAACTATCGGCGCCGTGAAGGAACCAGGATGCTTCTGCGGAGGTGAAATTCAAGACGCGAGACATCTACTTCTGGAGTGCCCAATTTTCCGGGATTTTAGGGAAAATAGATTTGGTCGTATTGGACAGCTTGATGAATTTGTAGACAAAAAAGAAAAGTATAAAAATTTTGATCAATTTTGTAAATACATATACAACTTTCTCTTGAATTGGAAAAAAGAGAAGGAATCTTAGAAAAAAAAAAGAACTGCGATGCTTGCTCTGTGTGTTTTGCTTTGTTGTTTGTTTTTCTCTTTGGACAATTTTCTTTAGTTAATTTATGTAAAATAATGAATTGAACAGGATTGTATATAGCCGTATTGCTGTAATGCAGTGAAATGTATTGGCGCAAATATCCCTGAGTTTGGGATATCGCGTTTCATGATGTTAATAAAGTTAATTAATTAAGGTATATATATTTTTGTTCTCACATATTAGCGAAATAAAACCTATTTTAAAATCTCAATTATACATATATACATACATTTATTAGTTTCAACTATTTATATACATATCAATTCCTATATTTTATTTTGCATCTGCGTCTTGCTAAGCGTATTCCCTTATGCATATATGTTTCAGAAATTAGATCGACAAAAGACAAACTTCGCATATAGGTTTCTACCTTGATAAGTAACAACAGTGGAGTCTTCGAAATGTCAAGTGTCAAGTGAGTTGGTCTGTTAATATATCAAATTAATCCATTATATTTTGCCATTGGTATTTGGTTTTATTGTTATTCAATGCTTATCTATAGAAATTAAATAAATTATAAATTCACAGAACTCTCTTCAAGAAAGTATAAGACATATAACAGAAGAACTGGTGTCCTCTCATGGAGTATGTTCTACTGTAGAGAGGTGTCCTCTAGCGCGAGTGTCCTCTCATTGAGGTTCTACTGTAGAGAGGAGTCCTATAGCGCGAGCGTCCTCTCATAGAGGTTCTACTGTAGAGAGGGGTCCTCTCATGGAGGTTCTACTGTAGAGAGGTGTCCTCTAGCGCGATTGTCCTCTCAATGAGGTTTTACTGTAAAGAGGTGTCCTCTAGCGCGATTGTCCTCTCATTGAGGTTCTACCGTAGAGAGGTGTCCTCTAGCGCGAGTGTCCTCTCATTGAGTTTCTACTGTAGAGAGGTGTCCTCTAGCGCGAGTGTCTTCTCATTGAGGTTCTACTGTAGAGAGGTGTCCTCTAGCGCGATTGTCCTCTCATTGAGGTTCTACTGTAGAGAGGTGTCCTCTAGCGCGAGTGTCCTCTCATTGAGGTTCTACCGTAGGGAGGTGTCCTCTAGCGCGAGTGTCCTCTCATTGAGGTTCTACTGTAGAGAGGTGTCCTCTCATGAAGTATGTTCTACTGTAGAGAGGTGTCCTCTCATGGAGGTTCTACTGTAGAGAGGTGTCCTCTCATGAAGGTTCTACTGTAGAGAGGTGTCCTCTAGCGCGAGGGTCCTCTCATGGAGGTTCTACTGTAGAGAGGTGTCCTCTAGCGCGATTGTTCTCTCATTGAGGTTCTACTGTAGAGAGGTGTCCTCTAGCGCGAGTGTCCTCTCATTGAGGTTCTACTGTAGAGAGGTGTCCTCTAGCGCGAGGGTCTTCTCATGGAGGTTCTACTGTAGAGAGGTGTCCTCTAGCGCGAGGGTCCTCTCATGGAGGTTCTACTGTAGAGAGGTGTCCTCTAGCGCGATTGTCCTCTCATTGAGGTCTACTGTAGTTAGGTGTCCTCTAGCGCGATTGTCCTCTCATGGAGGTTCTACTGTAGAAAGGTATCCTCTAGCGCGAGTGTCCTCTGATGGAGTATGTTTTACTGTAGAGAGGTGTCCTCTAGCGCGAGTGTCCTCTCATTGAGATTCTACTGTAGAGAGATGTCCTCTAGCGCGAGTGTCCTCTCATTGAGGTTCTACTGTAGAGAGGTGTCCTCTAGCGCGATTGTCCTCTCATTGAGGTTCTACTGTAGAGAGGTGTCCTCTAGCGCGAGTGTCCTCTCATTGAGGTTCTACCGTAGAGAGGTGTCCTCTAGCGCGAGTGTCCTCTCATTGAGGTTCTACTGTAGAGAGGTGTCCTCTAGCGCGAGTGTCCTCTCATTGAGGTTCTACTGTAGAGAGGTGTCCTCTAGCGCGAGTGTCCTCTCACAGAGGTTCTAATGTAGAGAGGTGTCCTTTAGCGCGAGTGTCCTATCATGGAGGTTCTACTGTAGAGAGGGGTCCTCTCATAGAGGTTCTACTGCAGAGAGGTGTCCTCTAGGGCGAGATCCTCTCATGGAGGTTCTATTGTAGAGAGGTGTCCTCTAGCGCGATTGTCCTCTCATTGAGGTTCTACTGTAGAGAGGTGTCCTCTAGCGCGAGGGTCCTCTCATGGAGGTTCTACTGTAGAGAGGTGTCCTCTAGCACGATTGTCCTCTCATGGAGGTTCTACTGTAGAAAGGTGTCCTTTAGCGCGAGTGTCCTCTGATGGAGTATGTTCTACTGTAGAGAGGTGTCCTCTAGTGTGAGTGTCCTCTCATGGAGGTTCTACTGTAGAGAGGAGCCCTCTAGCGCGAGTGTCCTTGGAGGTCCTACTGTATTAATTCTACTATATGATTGAAACTTTTTAAAAACCTCTTTAAAAACAATAATTTGAATATAAAAAGTTTAATACATTTGCGCCAAGTTGTAACTTTGTAAGGTCATCCACCTTGATTCCCCTTTTTCGTTATACCTGTCGAAGGGCTGTTAAACCAGAAAACTTGTATTGCCGTTATAAAAAAAGAATAAACTATTCCCTTAGCGAATTGTGTGTTTTATTTATAATTTTAACAAAGGGATTATAATATTAACATAACCAAGTAATTTTCATAAAGTTTTTGTGAAGAAACTGTTATCTAGGTATTTTACTTCAATACATCTCTTGCTAGAGTGCCCTGTCTTTCAAGATTACAGAGTCAACAACGGTTTAATAGCTTTAGGTCCTAGTGATTTAATTTCAAGTAAGGACACATATATAAAATTTAATTTCCTTTGTAAATATATTTTGGATTTCATTAAGAAAAATGGTCTTTGATGTAACGATCTCAAGGAAATATTGGACATATTATATGGTTGTAAACAATATATAGGTGTATGCGTGTATATGTGTGTATATATGTATATATTTTTAAATTTAATGATGTAACTCTAAACAAAATTCAAAGAATATCTCTATATGTAAATAATATTTATGAATCTTTTTAAGTCGCTTTCTGTGTATCTTTCCATCTTGAATATTTTCTTTGTTATATTTGTATGTACATTTAGCGCAAGTGTCCCTAGGGGGACATAGCGTTTTGAATTGAAATAACTAAATAGGTATTTTTATATTTGCAATTTGGTATATTTTATAATGTATTCATCACATATAGCAGTTGTTTATTATTGAGATGAATACAAACTTTATTTTAAAATGATTAAACCATTTCTTCT
Organism: Cordylochernes scorpioides; assembly: GCA_030710605.1. NCBI lineage: Eukaryota > Metazoa > Arthropoda > Arachnida > Pseudoscorpiones > Chernetidae > Cordylochernes > Cordylochernes scorpioides. The sequence goes on along the minus strand of CP092872.1, from coordinate 87,558,628 downwards.
ATCAATTAATGATCAAGACAAAATTTGAACCGCTAGACGCCGGAGACGAATTTTTTAACTTCCAATAATAATGATAATATTAAAAATAAATTTAATGTTTTGGATTCTTATTCGCAAGTTACAATTTTTATAAAATTATATAGTTAATTAAAAGATCAATAAACACACACATATATAAACATGATGAAGAAGACATGTCCTGACCGCTCAAATAAGTATTGAAGGATGGAAGAACGCCATCTATAGGAGTAAATATAAACTAAATTTAATAATAATAAACTACATATATTTTATTTTGCATCCGCGTCTTGCTAAGCGTATTCCCTTATGTATATATGTTTCAGGTATTAGATCGACAAAAGACAAACTTAGCATAAAGGTTTCTACTTTGATAAATAACGATAGTGGAGTCTCCGAAATGTCAAACAATAAACTTCTTAAAAGAGAAAACGAAAATATAACGTGGTGAGTTTCTTTTTATTGAAAATACAAGCTTTCAAGCAAAACGCTTTTCTTCAGGTAACCCAAGAAAATGTGCGGAGAGGTATATACACCCAACTAAGGAAGATTTGAATATTGAAGCGGAATTGCCTCGAACAAGCACGTATCAACACACCTAGAGAGCGAGCGAGAAATCCGTATAAAACGGGATAAAACAAAGTTAAGCCAAGAGATAAAAAATACAAAAATCAAGTTTAAAATAAGTTTAAAATAAATAAAATATATACATAAATCGGGAAACACTTGAGGTTAAAATTCCTTATGCGGGATCCATGCTATTACAAAAAGCTATGTACTGCGGGGGTAGTTCTATTTTTCTATTGAGGCTCGGAATTTTATTGGAAACCAAAGCCTCCAGGACCAGTCGTTGATATTTTCCGCGTATGTTACTGTAAATATATTGGGTGTCTGTGAAATCAAATGAATGCTGTGTTTCTGCCATGTGTTGATAAATCTGGGAACGGCTGTCTTTGTTCATGATGTTTCTATTGTGTTCTTTAGTCCTGATTTTAATGGTTATGTCGGTTTCACCAACATATTGCGAACTACATTATGTTGGTGAAACCGGAAGAACCATTAAAATCAGGACTAAAGAACACAATAGAAACATCATGAACAAAGATAGCCGTTCCCAGATTTATCAACACATGGCAGAAACACAGCATTCATTTGATTTCACAGACACCCAATATATTTACAGTAACATACGCGGAAAATATCAACGACTGGTCCTGGAGGCTTTGGTTTCCAATAAAATTCCGAGCCTCAATAGAAAAATTGAACTACCCCCGCAGTACATAGCTTTTTGTAATAGCATGGATCCCGCATAAGGAATTTTAACCTCCAGTGTTTTTCTGATTTATGTATATATTTTATTTATTTTAAACTTATTTTAAAATTGATTTTTGTATGTTTTATCTCTTGGCTTAACTTTTTTTTATCCCGTTTTATACGCATTTCTCGCTCGCTCTCTAGGTGTGTTGATACGTGCTTGTTCGTGGCAATTCCGCTTCAATATTCAAATCTTCCTTAGTTGGGTGTATATACCTCTCCGCACATTTTTCTTGGATTACCTGAAGAAAAGCGTTTTGCTTGAAAGCTTGTATTTTCAATAAAAAGAAACTCACCACGTTATATTTTCGTTTTCTCTTTTAACTTTTAAAACGTGGCTAAAGTATGTCTAATAAACTTCTTGAGATTTGGTCTGTTAATATAGCAAATTAAACCTTTCTCTTTTGCCATTGGTATTTGGTTTTATTGTTATTCAATGCTTATCTATAGATATTAAAGAAATTATAAATTCACAGAACTCTTAAAGAAAGTATGATATATATTAACAGAAGAACAAATTACATATAAGAATAACGAATTCAATATAATCTGGCGGTTGAGAACTCTAGCTGTCACTGTAGCAAGGAAATCCAGGACTCGAGATACCTACTGTTGGAATTCCCACTCTTCTTTAGCGCTAGACAACAGACAGTAAATAATGTTGTAGATCTATATTGTGGCGAAGAAATATTTTATTATTTAATTTAATATTATTCAATGAGAAAATTATCCAACAGATTATAAAAATATATATTAATCTGTATTTGTGAAATCATCTTTAAAATATTTCTTTGCTTACTTGCTTAAGATTCTCTAGCTGTAAATAGTGGGGGGTTGAGTTGTTAATAATTGTAGACTAGTCGCCGTGACGTCATCAATAAATACTTTTACATCTTAGGATATTTCAAGGCTTGTTTTCTACGCTACAACTGGTGGAGAGACTGGACCGATACCCATTAAGAAATAAAAGAAAAATTGATTCTGTTGAACCAGAAGAAACTTCTATGAATGTAAAGAAGGAAGATACTCAGGTAAGCAACTACGTTGTTCAACATCTGCCAAGGAACCCTTCCATTTTTTCCGGGGAGGATGGTGAGGATCTCCAAAAATGGTTAAAAGGGTATGCACGTGTGGCAAGGTACAACCATTGGGACGAAACCCTTTGTCTTACTAAAGTTTATTTTTATCTGTCTGGAACTGCTCTCAAATGGTTTGAGAACAACGAAGAAAGCATACAGACTTGGAAGGAATTCACATCTCAATTAGAGAATGTGTTCGGAAAAAAATAAAATTCTAAATTGCAAGCGGAGAAGAAACTTAAAACACGGGCACAATTAAAAGGTGAAAGTACCGAATGTTACATCCAGGATCTCCTGTGCTTGTGCAAAGAGGTTGATCCTCAAATGAGTGAGGAAGATAAAATCTCCCACCTCATGAAGGGGATAGCTGAGGAGCTTTATCAAGCACTCCTACCGAGGGATGTACAGAGCACCGAGCAATTCATTACAGAATGTCGCCGTGTCGAAGCGCTCCGTTGTAGGCGAGTTACCCCAACCAGGTACGAGCGCCTACCAAATGTAGCCTCTTTCTGTGACCAGGATGACGGAGAAGATCTGTCATCTATGATTAGGCAAATTGTTCGTGAGGAGGTACAGCGGGCATTAGGCTCTCCTCGGGAGGAACCAAAAAAATGCTACAATCGAAGAAATTGTAAAGGAGGAGATTGGAAGAACCCTGGCGCCAATTTCAAAGTCTAGAAGTCCCCCTCAGAAAGAAAGACCCCGACAGTTTTTAAATACTAGATATGAGGCCGGAACTATAAGACCGCACCCTGAACCTCGATACCCAAAACAAGGAGGAAGACGCGACACCAATGATTGGCGTACAACTGAGGGAAGGCCAATCTGTTTCTACTGCGGACGCCCAGGTCACGTCGTCCGCTATTGCCGTGACAGGAAGAGACACAATGAGGAAAGGAGAAATGACTATTTCCAAAGAAAGCAAGACGCAATGGTATCCTACAACTCTCGAGCTGAATCTCAGGACCCCAATGACGAATCATCGAGGAAAACTTTCACTCGCTACCGAAGCCCTACTTCATATCGCGGTCGAAACAGACAACATTTCTCACCTGCTAGAAGATCTAGCTGGACGCCCCGCCATTAAAACTAGATGATAGACCACATTGGAGGTGAGGCCGTAAAGTTATAAAATCCCCCCTTGCCGACCACGTAGAAATTAGAAAAAGCTACCTTGACGTAAACATAGACCTACCAAGTCCTCATGAAGAAGATATCTCAACTGAAAGAAGACATCCACCGCAGTCACCTGAAAATATCCCTGGCCATAGTACTAGATCTTAAGACTGACGACGTAAGTCTCCTGCTGAGCATCGGGTCGATGCTCTTTATAGGAGGAGGCTATGTGGCGAAGAAGTATTTTATTATTTAATTTAATATTATTCAATGAGAAAATTATCCAACAGATTATAAAAATATATATTAATCTGTATTTGTGAAATCATCTTTAAAATATTTCTTTGCTTACTTGCTTAAGATTCTCTAGCTGTAATTAGTGGGGGGTTGAGTTGTTAATAATTGTAGACTAGTCGCCGTGACGTCATCAATAAATACTTTTACATCTTAGGATATTTCAAGGCTTGATTTCTACGTCACAATATCAATTTGTAAATAGCAGAGAGAATTATCATAGATTTAACTATTTTTGTAAATATATTTATGATTATCTTTCAAACCTGAATGGTTCAGGTTCCTAATATATATTATTGTTTCTCTTTTTTATTTATTATTATTGTTTTTTTATTGCATAATATGTTTATAACTGTTTCTGTTTACAAATGTAAATCGATGCAATTATCCCTAGATGGGATATCGCGATTTTGTGTGTTGAAATAAAGAAGATTTAGAGAGACAAAAAGTTTATGTTATATATGGAAATTTCCTTCAAATATTTCCTTCTCAGAGAAAACCCCATCATACATGTCTTACCATACCAGAAACACCATTTACAAAACAGTTCTTCAGGCAAAGAAGAGTAAGGGGTATAATGGCCTGCTCCACCTACTTTAAATCGATTCGGCTTGCCTTCCAAGTAGGGTCAAGGGTCAAATAATATTAAGATGCTTCAAGGAAAGAAGACAGATCGCATTTCACAGAGTTACGCCTGTTCTTAAGAGGATGTCTCAATTGTCCTTGGATAACAAATTACTCTTCCAGAGATACCGTTCTGAGGTGATTAATTGGGGGTTTGTCTCAAAGATGTCATCGTTTTGGCAAACGACCTACCAAAATATCAATTACTGTGCAGATGATCCTTAGAATTATGATATTAATGATTTCCTCTCTTTATTATAATCTTTTTTTTTTCTCATTTTCTATTTAAATATGTCTTCTTCATCAGTATACTCCCTTGTTTAGATTGTAATTAGATGTGATTCTTGTTTAACTTTGTTTTTTTTTCACATTCAGAGCAATAAAATATGAATGAATATTTTGAATAGGAATGTGACAAGCTAATTTCAATTCTGGTTATATATGTGTATATGAGGAATGATATCATTTTTAAGCGCAATATTACTTTTTGAAATGAACATCATCCTATTGTCATTACTGCGATGAAAAATATATTGGGAGGACATTGCTCATCAATCGGTGAACCCTTCTAGAAGTTTCTACAATATATCTATCAGACTACTGTTATATCATATGCATTCATCTAAAATGACATTGGTCCATTCTTCCTTTATACCTGGTGTTTGGTTGTTATATTCTTTATAATTATAAATGAGATTTGTATAAATTGTTTATTAAACTTTATTCTTATTCTTTTTTTACATCTTTTTCCATCTCCACGTTGTTTACATTCTACATCTTATTCTTGTTGTTTATAATGATGATATATTTATTCACAGATTAATAGAATATATATGTTTAGTCCAAAACACCTGGTATTATAAAAGAATTATTCGTTTTTTAATTGAATGTAAAGAAATAAGCTTTTTAGAGGATAGTCTATATATATCACGGAACAAGTTAAATCAACGTTTAGTTGATTTTTATACCACTAGATGGCGCTCTGCTATCTGAAATACTCATGTGATCGGTTAGAATATGCCTTTTACTGTTTTTAATATCAACGCCTGACCTCTTTATATATTTTTTCTATTTTTTCCATATATAAATATCTAAATATATTATTGGACAAAAAGCGCCATCTATATATGATAAAGGAAAACATTTAGGCACGCAAGTTTCTTTTAAACCATATAAAAAGCTCGTATGTTCTTGGTCGGGATATGCCATTTTTGATTTTAATATATATATATATTCTTGATTTTTCGGGAAGCCATTGGGACCAAAAATCTTTTTGGTCGCAGTGGTTACAGCCTTCTCCACGCTGACGAGCGCCAACAGCGCGAAAGGCGTTCGTGGATGGCTTTTCTTGATTTATCAAGAAATTGGGTTGGCCAAATATCTCGGACCAAGCTAAATAAACGTTTAGTTTATTTTTGCTCCACTAGATGGCGCTATGCCATCTAAAAAGCACATGTGCTCGTGGTCAGGAGATGCCTTTCTTTATTTTTAATATCAACACCTGACCCACTTATCTTTTATTTTTTTATATTATTTTTTTCATATATATATATGTTATATTGGAATATTGTTTTATTTAGAGAGATATATTTCATATATTCAAATATTCTGTTTATATCTACCACCAGATGTCGGGACTTTCCCTATATAAAACCGATTGTTGTTGTTTCCCGATAGCCGGCTCAAAACTTTTGTACATTATGTAAATAAGTCTTTTGTTTTTCCTTGTTTTACTCGCCTTAAGACAGGCAGTATCTTTATCAAATTATGTTTTTTATATATTCCATAAGTTTAATTAAATAAATTACTGATCAGAATTATTTTTATTATTATAGTTTCAAGATTTTAACCACGAATGCAATACAATTCAGAACTAAAAAAAAAAACAGCAAATAATTACCATAGCATAATCCACAAGATAATCAAAAATAAACAAAAATCTCTTTTTTTTAAATAATATATATTTATATATAACTTGATATACGTAAAGGTATAATTAAACAATTCTTTGTTAGAATACTTTTAAAAGTAATTTCAAAGGAGTACAGTTGTCATGTGTAATTGACACAATTCCTATTAAAAAAGAAATTTATTTAGGAGATTTACTTATAAACTGTTAATATACTTAATATATTTAATAAACATAATAATTTTGTACTGTAAAACATTTTTAAAACTGCTTAATTATAGCGATATAAGATAAATATATTTTCTAAAAACAATATGAACAACCAAGTAAAATAACCACCACCAAATTTCAAAACGCTAATTCAAAATAACTAAACACATGTCAACGACGGATCCATATAATTAGAAATCAAAGCAGGCAATTCCAGAGGTAGAATGTAATTTCAGCCACAATAATATTTAGCAGTAGTTTGCCAAGTCACAGGGAATTGGGTAGGATTAATCTTGGAGTAACTCCGTCTCTGTGAGATAATTACCCTCGGTAATATTTGACCCAATCCTGCGCCAATTGTAAGGTAAATGACTCTAGCCTCCAACAATTAGACCTGTCCATTCTAATACTACTGATTAACACCACAGAGTTTTCCCCCCTTCTCTCTTATTAGGCGGTAATCCGTAGGAAGGGGAGCTCCCTTTATTAAAGGCGCTAACCCTCCCTCAACCCCACGTTGGGGCGCCACCGTATTAATTGCAAAGTCTATTTATCACAGCTTCAATCGTTAGTTTATACCAGCATAATTGACTTCTAGTTAGCATAAATGGATGGCGTCCTTTGATTCTCACTCTCTACTTATAGACTGGTTAGTGGGGATTAGTTAATAATTTTATGCTGGTAATGGTTAAGGGTAATTTGTTGGGTGGCTATTGGCAGTTCTAATTGCTACATCATGTTGAAAGTGACTCCCCAGTAATTAACTCTCTTGCTATGGATAGGTAAAATCATATTGTGGATTATCTATACCTATTTCCATATTGTTTTGATTATGTTATATTTGGGAATATATCTTCTATGGTCCATTTACAAAGGATTAATACATTTTGGCTTGGCATATATAGAATATGCTTTAGCTTTGTGCATCTTAATGCATTGGAATTTGATATTATGACACATTTGGAAGGTGTTGAGGGTAACCATTATATGCATATATTTTGATAGGCTTAAACTCTCTATTTATATGCATATATGTCAGCTCTTATAGACATCTATTAATTATGATATTTATATAGTTTAATGATCTAATATAATAAATATATACAGGGTGATCCAAAAGTCCCGCACAACTTTAAAAATTAATAACTCCCCGAATATTTGCGCTAGAGCAATGCGGTAAACACCATTGTATTCAGGATGCAATGGGATTTTTTATGGCAAATAATGAAAAATTCGAAATTGATTTTAGTTACAATTTTATTCGCCAGATGGCGCTCTACCAGAATCAGAGATTCAGCGGCCAAATTGTTTGATAAATTGAAAAATATAACTGATCGACACGTATTTTTCCTTTTTGAATACCAGGAAAGAACCCTAATAATATCAAATAACAAATTAATAAAACACCACTTCGCCAAAAGTATGAAGAATTGGTTAACGATTTTCAAATACAATCAGAGATATGTAAAATAGGTAAATGCAAATTAAAACATGTAGCAAAAAGAAAATTGATATTTTAGATACGGTTTGTTTCCGAAGATAATAAATTTCTAATATTTTTAATTCAACTCTCACTCAGTATCGATTATGTTTATTTTAATTCATTTGAAAAATATGTATCTATCTCTGATAATTTATTTTACTCTGGAATGCCGTTGTTGTTTTTGTCGTGTCCAATAAATGGCCTCAGATGTCTCCATGCATTTCCATCACAGCAGCAGCAGCAATGTCCACTATCCTGGATGTATAAAGCTGCTGCTCTGGGTCTATGTCAATTTTCTGCAAGGCTGCGGGAATGAGAATATGTGGGTAGGTGTTAGTTCCACACCTGGACAGTTGTTGCATGTTCTATAGGTTCTTGTGCCATCTGGATGTATTTTCCTTCCTTTATAATGTTTTGTTCTAAGTCTTGTTATAGTTTTTGTCAGTTTTCTCTCAGAGTTTATTTCACATATTTGATCTTTTCTTATTTTTTGTTTAATTATCTTGTATTTTGCCAAAGCATCAGCGTCAAATACTGACATTTGTTCTTTATTTTGGCTCAGCTTTCTGGCTTCCTTTGCCAATTCATCTGCCATTTCTTTACCCCGATCTCAACACGGGCAGGAATCCATTGTAGAATGCAGTTATTCTCCAATGATTCCAGTTGGGTAAGTAACGAGTGTATTTTCTGTGTGATTCTAGTATTGCCCTTCTGAATTGCTTCTAGAGCGGATATGGAGTCGCTTTATATTAAAATTCCTTCTGCTTGATGCAGGGATGGTTGGTTAAGGCATGAATCAAGAGCTTTCCAGATAGCTGTCAGTTCACAAGTGAAGTTTGAAGAAATCTGTCCTGCTCCTTCTTTGATTTTGATGTTTGTTCCATCTTGCAGTATTATGTTAATTCCGGCCCCTCCATTACTCAGGTAAGGTCTGAAGATCCATCTGTATATGCTGTTAAAGGGCGTGGCCTAGCATTTTTAATCAAGAATTTGTACTATGAGGACATAGCCGTTAATAATACAAACACATTAGACCTCGAAGCCCAAGGTATCAAAGTCTACCTCAATCAAAACAAAGCCATCAACATATACAATATGTATCACCCTCCAAACAATACATTTATTGACGATGGAACAATGGCTCAATTTCTTACAGACAACACTATTATTGTAGGTGACCTTAATGCCAAACATCAACTATGAGGATGTCCTACGCCAAACCCAAGAGGCAAAATACTATCAAACATATTTGACGACAATGCCTTCATGTGCTTAAATGATGGGAATCCTACCCATCATTCATACAAGCTATAATACTGCACAAGCCCTTGATATAAGTTTTTACTATCCTGACATTTTCCACAAATGCAAATAGCAAATATTAAAAAGTTTTGGAAGTGATCATTTGCCTAATTTTATAGAAATTAGCACCAAGACCCCAAAACTAGCTCAATTAAGAAAAATTCTGGAACTTCAAAAAGGCTAATATGATATTTTTCGAAAACACCATTATTAAAGCAGCCAAAGTTTCAATACCAAGAAATGGATTCCAAATTATACACACCAGGCAAAAAATATTCAAACACTTATAATTAAAAGAAATGAACTACAAAAAAGTGCACCCAAAACCAAACAAATTGTATAACTGAACTGAACATTGTGATTGCAAAAATAAAAAGATTATACGTAAATGTGAAAAGGAAAAAATGGAAACAAACTTGTGAAAACCTGAACCCAAGAAACCCAAATACAAAACTTTGGAATTTGGCAAAACAAATTGACAGAGCCCAGCCAAAAACTGAAAACACAAATATGATTAAGAATACAGATAGTACACCAGCAACTAATGACAAAATTGCTGCCAATCTTTTAGGTAATTCATATCAAATAAGTAGTAAAATCAAGGTTGAAAAAAGGCCCGAGAGATTATTCATGACTGTAAAATGTCACCAGCACTCATAATATTTTCCATGAAAAAAATCAATATGAAAAAGCTAGCTTATGCATTAGAAAACACTGACCTAAACAAGACTCCTGGGCCAGATGGAATCCATGGCCGAATGATATCAAACTTGGGCAAAATTGGCAAAGAAAGACTTCTTAATATTTTCAATAACTCCTGGAAAACTGGAAAATTGCCTCAAGACTGTAAAAATGCAACAATAATTCCCATTAAAAAACTTGACAAATCTGCTGATGACCCAAAAAACTACCGACCTATCTCCCTAACAAATATTTGCTGCAAATTAATGGAAAAAATTATACTCAGACGAGACTCACCTACCACCCCGACACAAGAAATCTATTACCAGAAGAACAATATGGATTTAGGAAAGGACACATGGGACAATAGACCAACTCTTATTTTTCACACAAAAGGTAAAAGATGCACAAAACAAAAAAACCAACTAACCACACCTTAGGTGCTTTTTAGACCTTACACAAGCTTTTGATAAGGGTATGGAAAAACAAGTTAATTACAAAATTATACAAACATTTCAAAATTGATGGAAAAGTTATCACTTGGATAAATGATTCCCTTAAAAATATATAAATCAGGGTCAAATATAATGGCACTCTATCTAAAACCTTCAAATTGTACCTAGGATTACCACAAGGATCAATCCTTAGCCTAACTCTCTTCACCCTATTTATTGCAGGCATAGAAGAAAAATTTTCAAATAAAACCAATATTGGACTTTTCGCTGATGACATTATTCTATGGAGCAGTAACACTAACTGGAAAAAAGCTGAAAGAGATTTGAACAAGACTCTTCTCCACCTAGAAAAATTTGCTAATAAAAATAAATTAGAATTTAACCCCCAAAAATCTGAAACCTGTCATTTTACTACCGATAAGAAACTATACAAAATAAGACCAAATATTATTCTGAAAGAACAACAATTACAATATAATAAACATCCTAAATATCTCGGCTACACCCTGGATCCAGAAATTAAAACCAGTAAGCATATTGAAGGAGTTGTTAGAAAATGAAGAGACCGACTAAAAATCTTGAAATATATTTCAGGAAGAGTGGGGAGCTGAAGCAACAACACTAAAATTAACTTACACATCTCTAATGAGACCTATCTTGGAATATGGATATCAAATCTATGGTACAGCATCTGAAACAAATCTAAAATCACTGGAAAGGATACAACTAAGTGCAGCCAGAAATATTACAGGTCTTCGAAAAACCTGCCCTAATAATATTGTACTTTACGAGGCAGACATTATGCCCTTGAAGGATAGAATAAGCTACAATCTGCCAAAATATATAAACAAAATCAAGAGTTATGAAAACAAACACAGAACTTTCAATTACATACTTAATTGGGAACCCAATATAAGATTCAAAAAAGAAGGCCCTCTCCACCTGGCCAAAAGAAATGGATTTTTAAAATATAAAGTGGAAAAATATTATTTAGCTGAAAAAATATCTCCATGCGAACCACTACCAAAATGTTATTTTTAATGCCACTTTGAATAAACCCACCAACAGACAATACCAAAATCCAGAATACTTAAAACAATTATCATTAGAAATAATTAATAAAATTCCTGAAAATGCAATAACTATCTATACCGATGGTAGCAGAGACGAGTTGGGACACACTGGCAGTGGCTGTCTCATCAAAACCACAAATGGCTTTAAGAAAATAAACAGAAGGAACCCAGAATTTTGCTCAGTCTTCAGATCAGAACTTATAGCCATCTATGAAGTCTTAAAATCCATCAGAAACATTAAACATCACGATATATGGATTCTTACTGATAGTAGAAGTGCCATACAACACTTAAGTCACACAGGGGATCTTAGAGACAAAGTAAGCAGGAACATAATTGGTTATCTCCAAAAACACTCAATACCTCATAAATTCACCTTCAATGGATACCCTTACATGTTAGCATTGAAGGCAATTAAGCTGCTGATGCGCTAGCGAAAAAAGGCACAAAAGAACCCTTGCTACAGAAAAATAAACTTACTTTTAAAGAAATAGAAACAGTAGCAAAAATAAACAAGAACTGGAGGATCCCACCTAAGCACAGTTGGTATACCCTAGAAGCAGATGGCCACCCAGACCTTTAGGTCCACAAGCCGGCATGCGAAGCATGCCCTTCGCTGCTATTCTGTTCAACTCATAAGCCAAGTAACGGTATCCAAGCTAGTGCTTGGAGATTGTACCTGGAAACACCACCTCCCAGACAACGTGTCTGGAAGGATTTCTATACCAGTGGCCTTTAATCACAGCAAAATAGGAAACTGTCTACTGTGTCCAGCAGGGACCGCGGGAAGGCAGCCCCCGGTCGACTTTGTTCACTCACAGCTGAGGAAAAGCTCAGCTGCCACGTCGTGAGCTTTCTCAAGAAGCTTGCTGTGATTTCTCAGCAGCTTACTCTCGATCGCGCCCCTCGCCCTCCTTCTCTCTTCCTGCACATCCACTACCCTTGGACAATCCAAGACGTAGTGGCGTGCATTCATATCCCTTTCTCCATAGACGTAATCAGGGTTTCTCTTAATTTTAAATCTGTGGAGACTTGGGGAAGAGCCCATGTCCCGAACTACCCTAATGAGTTTGTGGGACATTACCTTACAGAGGTACTTGGGTGTTGTCACCCCATTGAATACCTCTCTCCCCTTCACACTGTTCCTCCATCTGTCCAACCATAACTCCTGTACGTGCCCCCTGATCCTCCTATAAACTTCTTTCTTGGTCACTGGGGTCCTCAGTGATCTAACTCTAAAGCATCCTGCCTTATCGATCCTGTCTGCGAACTCATTACCTTCGATGAGGCTGTGTCTACTAAACCAAGGGAGCTCCGGAGCCCGCGTCATCATCTCCAGCTCCTGGATTATTTGATGCGCGAGTTGCCCTTTCTCCAGATTGATGGCGACGAGGGCCGACACACAATCTGAATAGAGGCGGTCCGGGCTGAAGTTCTTCTCGGCACACACTCTGAGGGCTACCCTGATCGCAACCAGCTCGGCTGAAAAGACCAAATAGTCCACTCTGAGTGTTAAACTTTCTTGGAAGATCAGCTCTCCATTAGTGAATATCACTACCCCAGCTCCAGTATCGGTTCCAGACTTACTACAATCAGTGAAAACCTCCGTGCCAATCCCTGTCGGCCCTCCAGGACTCCAATTCCACTTTGGCAACCACTGCGGAGGCTTCCTTGGATCCCTCTTCGATTCCAGGGCCCCCGCTTCAAGTCCCAGGGCATCTTCCCTGTTCTCCCAGATCTTCTGTCTGATGGTCTCCTCCTCTAGTTTCAATCCCAGGGGAATAAGCCCAGCAAGGACCTATAAGGCCTCACTGCTGGTAGTGCGATTTCCCCTGTGATTCTGAGTGCCGCTGTCCTCTGCACTCTCTCTAGAGTTGTCGCCAACTTCTGATCCCTGTTTCAACGCCACCAAGCCCCGGAAGCATATAGCAAGATTGGCTCGACACAGGAGAGGCAGAGGTTCCTAAAAATAGTACCCTCCTTCTCCCCCCCCCCCCCCCTGTTGAGAGCCAACCAGGACAGGCCTGCACAACGCCTCCCTGCCTCTCGCCACCATCTCCTCCGCCTGGTATTGCCATCCCATCTTGTCATCAATGACCACCCCCAGAATGGTCATCCTATTGACCAACGCTACCCTCCGTCCTTCCATCCGGATAGCCGGCTTGTGTTCCCATTTGATCCCTTTCCTTTTAGTTCTTATGTCCCTTGGCTTAAAGCTGAGGGCTTTAGTTTTGGAGACATTGAACTTAAGGCCAGAGTCATGGGCCCAGATCGAGAGAATTTGGAGAGAAGTTCCAACACACTTCTCAGCCTTCGCTCTCGAAGCAGCCTCAATGATGAGGAACTGGTCGTCAGCATAGAGAACCAGCCTGGCTCCCTCAGGGAGCTCCTCCTGGAAAACGGTGTTTACCAGGATATTCCACAGAATAGGTCCGCAGCAAGAGCCCTGAGGGCAACCCCTATCACAGTTTCTTTCCAACTTCCGCCCACCAAAACTGAGGCTAATCCGTCTATCCCTCAGGAAGTCACGAACCAAGCTGCACAAATTATCAGGACAACCCATGTCCATCAAATTTCTCATCAGCTTGTTCCAGCTCATGGAGTTGAACGCACCATCAATGTCCAGGGCCACGAAAAGAACCCAAGCACCCTTATTTAAGCCCATCTCAACCCCCTCTAACACCTCGTTCAGAGCTGTGGTTGTGGACTTCCCTTTCCTAAAACCATGTTGGAAAGAGGAAAGGAGCTCATTACTTTCTAGCCAATGCTTCAGTCGCTGAGCTAGTAGGCTATCCAGGACCATACCTAGACACACTAGTAAAGAAAGCGGACGATAATCATTAGGAGAATTTCCCTTTCTACCAGACTTTTCGAGAAGCACTACTCGGGAAACCATCCATGCCTCAGGAAATGTACCAGTGTCCAGGCACCTATTGAATAACCTGGAAAGAGGCGATGGGTGCATCCTTACCAGGGCTTTCACGACCGTGTTATCGATACCTTCGGGACCAGGAGATTTCCTTTTCCCGAACTTGAAAGCCGTCAGTTTCACCTCATTCTCAGAAAAGGGCGGATCTACCAAACCACAAGTGGTCAGAGAGATCTCGTCCTCTGGTTCCTCGTTTCCGAAGTCCCGATCCAAGTTGTTTTTATTTTATCTTCTGCTTTCGAGCGAGTAGGTCTAGAACACATTCTCTCTGAATTTTCTCATTGTTGGTGGATGAAACAGCACCAGTGATTATTTTGGCCGCTTTTGCTTGAACACTGTGTAGTCTTACTTTTAGTGATGAGCTTGAGGGAGCCCAGACCGGTGTTGCAAATTCCATTATCGGCCTTATTAAGGTGGTATTTCTTGTTCTGAGAAATCTGGGTTTTGCCCCCCAATTTGTTCCACATAGCCTTCTCAGAATGTTTAGTTTTCTGATAGCTCTATTTGAGGTGCTAATTATGTGTTCTGAAAATTCCAATTCCTCATCAATAATAATTAAAATAATTTTGTTGACATCTTGTCAATACATGCACAGTCTGCACTATTAAAAAAAGATAATATGCATTATATACACTATGTACAATAAATATGGCGCCTCTGCCAGCGCTGCAGAATTTGGTGGAGAATCGCCAGTGGGTCTCCAGCGACACCACGCATTTTGCGATCTACGATGAATACGTAGATCGCGTACTTCGCCGCTTAGGAGATGGTGATGGCGTGGTCCTCGAGACCAACTGGAAAGATCCAGGACTGCAGTATCACACCTAGTTATTATGGATTTCTAATTTTATCAATTATTTGTTTGTTTATGCTTATTTTGTGGTTATATTTATGCCTTTTTCCCTGGGAGTGGAGAAGACGCATAGGTTTGGTTTTATTGGGTTTATGGTCATTTGGAGTTCCATTGCCCACTTCTCCAGTCCTCTCATTGATGTCTTCAGTATCTTTTACGATTTTTTTATGCTGCTACTTGTGTGCCATATGGCTTTATCATCTGCATAACAGGCAACCTTTGTGTCTTCAGTGAGGTAAGGATGTATGTCGTTAATATATAGCAGATAGAGTAGAGGACAGAGCACAGATCCCTGAGGTACACCAGCCCATGTTCTTCCTTCCTTGGAAAATTCTCCATTGACCCGAACCTTTAACCTTCTTCCCCTTAAGAAGTCTGCAATCCAGATTAAGGTTTTTCCTCTTACTCCGATGTTGTGCAGCTTTTCACGTAATTTCTCCCTCCACACTTGATCAAAAGCTGAGGTCATATCAAGGAATATAGCCGTGGTCTTCTTTGGCGGTTTTTCTCGGAAAGAATCTATTATTGATTGACAGAAGTAGAACAGTTGATCAGTTGTACAGTGCTGGGATCTATAGGCCGTTTGGTAGAGGTTTATTTTATTATTTTTTGTGAGCCAGACTATGAGCCTAGAGTGGATAATTCGTTCTGGTATTTTACAAAGTAAGCTGGCGAGAGCAATTGCCCGATAGTTCTTGTATTCCTTGGCATCTTTGTTTGGCTTCAGTATTGGCACTATAATTGATATTTTCCAATTCTTTGGTAGTTTACCAGTTAGCCATGAAATGTTCAGTATTCGTAGGAGTTGATTATTAGCTTTGACTTCAAAGTGTTTAATCATTTGACCAAAGATTAGATTATCTCTTGGTGACCTCTTGGATTTTTTTATTGATGAGTTTAGCTCATTCAGTGTGAAGTCTCTCGAGTAAATATCTTGTTGATGGAAGTTTCTTGCTTGTTTAACTAACTGGTTTATATTATTTTTAGAGTCCTGTCTTCATTCGTATAGTTGAGTATGAAAGTGCTTGAAAGATATTCAGCAATTATGTCAGCCATCTGTTTGTTCTCGTTGTTCTATTCATATCGGTTAGAGTATTGGAGGATTGGTGTTGGTTTTGATTGTTCTCTAACACTCTAATTATATTCCAGTGTTGGCTGTCCTTTCTTGGATCCATTTTTTTCGCAGAATTCTGCCATTTTTCTTGTTTGAATATCCAAATTTCTTGTTATATTTTGTGAATAATTTCAATGAGTTCCTTTCTGTTTTATTTGTTTTAAGAAGTCCATTGATATTGTCTCTCTCTCTGAAATCATTGCCTCGATGTTGTGGTCCTTCCAGTAAGGTATCCACAGGTCTTTACGTCTACCTCTAGGTATCGATGCTTTTGCAGCTTTTGAAATGTTCGAAGAGAATTTTTCCAAGTTTTTGTCAAGCGTTCTGTAATTCAATTTTTCGTTGCACAGTTCTTCAAGCTTTTCTGTGATTTTTTTTTCAAGTCGGCTTTCCTAAAGTTCCATGTTCTTTTATTCTAATGGAAATTCTCAATTTTGAAGTTTAGGTTGTTAAAATTGGTCTGTGGTCACTGATTGCACCTCTCAGGATTTTCCATTGTGCTCTGGGTGCGATGTTGTAATTTATCGCTGTGATGTCTATTGCGGATTCTGTGCCTGTGGACCTAGATAGGTAGGTGTTCTCTCCGTTATTTAACGGTGTAAGGTCGAGGTCGGTTAGCATGTCCTCAACCTGCTGACTTTTGTTATCCTGGACAGGTGATCCCCAAATTGAACTTTTGGCGTTAAATTCGCCGAGTATGATTGTGATATCCGAAGACGCTTCACTTAATGTCTCTATTGTGTGTTTCCATACAAAATTCAAAGTTTCACCAGCTGAAAGTTGGCGATTTTGAGATGCGTCAAGAATTCGCTGCATGGGTTTTCCGGCAAATTGATATTGATGAAAACTGGCTGTCGAATGTTCTGTGGACAGATGATGCTCACTTTTCTCTAAACGGAGAATTTAACATTCAAAACAGCCGCATTTGGGCAACAGAAAACCCTAGGATTTTTACAGAAATACCACTTTACCAGCCTAGAGTTACAGTTTTGTGTGGGTTCACTTCTTTTATTATTGGGCCATTTTTCTTTGAAAAATCAATGGAAGAACTTTTAAAACCGTTTTTGTAACTGGTGAACGTTATGTTCAACCTTTGAGAGAAAAGGGTATTCCCATATTGCAGGGCAAAATCACTAAGCGAAATAACATTCATGAAAGATGGAGGACCTCCTCATATCTCCCGAGGTGCCAAACAATTGCTGAAGGATACGTTCGGTGAAAATCGTATGATAAGTCGCCACTTTATATACCACTGGCCTCCAAGATCACCAGACTTGACGCCTTGCGATTTTTGTCTATGGGGGTACATTAAATCGTGTGTTTATCGATGCTGGCCTACCACATTGGCCATGCTGAAGGCTTCTATCAGATGGCACGTTTTAACAATTTCAACAGATATATATATATATATGTTATTTAATGCTGTCCATTCTGTCATTTATCGTCTCCAGGCGGTGATTGAGAATAAATGGTGCCACATTGAGCAAGGATTGTGACCTAATACAAGAGAGAAAGCAGTTACCTCATGTGTTATATAAGCTGCCATGTATTATATTATCTACCAATATTTTGCAGCTCTTTGTGTTAGGTTATGGGGATAATAAATGCTGTCCTCAAATCTTGACTCTATTTTTTTGTGAACAGTAATATTTTGTTCGTCATTTGCTCACATATTATGTCGTGCAAACCAGAGTGTTATAACTTCTCGAATAACACTGGTACACACAATTTTCCCCCTTATGTTTAGTTTTCGCTTTTCGCTCATTAGAAGAAATAGCATAAGGAATATTTTCTGTACACCGATAACTTTAGAAATTTTGTGAAAAAAAAAAACATAATGATTTTACTACCACGTTTTTCAACGCAAAAGGTCGATTTAAAAATTATTTTTATTTGAGGGGACACATTTTTTAAAATTGTGTACAGTATAATAAACAATGATAACATTTGACAAGCCCATGGGATATTTGGAATAAAGTACGACAAATATATTTTGTCACTCCCCTCTATATTTCATTTGTTGGATCATGACAAATATCCAGTTAAATAGTCAAGGGTCGCCAATCAATCAAGAAACTACACATTTCTTATAGCAAGAAATCCTATTAATAGTGCCATCATAATTTTTGGTACTATATTAACATTTCAAAAATTCGTGTATTGATATCAGCAGTGTTTTTCAAACATTCAATCTATTTCACAAAACCCCATATAAAATATACATATTTTTGCTACATGTTTTAATTTGCATATACCTATTTTACATATCTCTGATTGTATTTGAAAATCGTTAACCATTTTGTTACGCAATCTTTGACTTTAATCATCATCGATGCTACGTCACTACTATGACGTCACTACTTCCAACTTCTACCTTCAAACTTGCTGTTATGTTTACCGCTAACTTGTTTTAACAATATATGTAATGGAACAAGTCGTTCCTTAAATAAATATATATTTGTTTATATCTAAAGGGATGTCCTCGTAACTACAACATACGTAAGTACCAAAACAACTAGAAATCCTTAGAAAGAAACATCGTATTTTGCTAAGCCTATATCAATTTGGTAGCAGAGCGTGGTTTGGGCGCGCGAATTGGACTAACCGCCAATTGATCCATTTAAATCAAAAATAAATTAAATAATTGGACTAACCGCCAATTTAGAAAAGAAAAATTGAATGAAAATGGATACATATAACTTAGCAAAAATCGAGCAGTTAACAGAAAACAACTATACAACGTGGTCCATGAAAATGGAAGCCATTCTAGATTCAAAAGATCTCTTCGAGGACGTAATTGTTAATGACGAGCCAGATTTTACAAATAATAAACTAAAATATGATATTTGGAAGAAAAAGAATCGGGAAGCATACAGCCTAATAATATTGTCACTTTCGGATGACTTAACAATCATCTTTCGAGGCGATAAAAGGGCCAAAAGAATTTGGCACGACATAAAGAAAAGGTTTGAAGGATCTCTAGAAAATAAAAGGATAGACCTAATGTTGGATCTAGCCAGACTAAAATTGAACCCAAATGAAAATGTTAACATGTATATTGTACGAGCACAGAAACTGGCACAAGAGATCACCCAGCTAGGAAAGACAGTAACAGAAAGAGAACTTGTACGATACATTGTTGAAGGGCTCACACCTAACTTTGACACGATCTCAGCAGCACTGTCAATAAACAGAGGAATCTCCTTACCAGACTTGAGACAAGCTCTACTGGATTTCGAGAAGAAAAGACAGGACAGAAGCAAAAATCATGAAAATGCTTTCAGATCATCAGGCAACCAATTCAAAGAAAAGTCATGCTACATTTGCAAAAGAAAAGGACATTTCAAGAAAGACTGTTGGTTCAACCCTGACAACAAAGGAAATCAAAAGAATACAACAAACAAAAATAACATGGCCAGTACAAGGAACTACCATAAAGGACCAAAACAAAACAAAGACACAGCCAGATCTGCAATCCAAGAACGAACGGAGGAACCATCCCAACGAAGAGACTCCACTCCAGAATACGCACTACATGTAATCACAAGGGAGGAACGCCCGACGACTCAGGATGTGTGGATAATTGATTCTGCGTGCACAAGCCACATGACTTCCCATGGTGAATGGATCGAGCACAAGACGGAGGATAGAAGAAGCATACAAGTGGCGGAAGAAGGGAGAAACATTGAATCTACCTCATCAGGATTAATCCAAGCTACTGTACAAGGTAAGGACAAACTTAACAACGCTGTAACCCTACATAATGTCCTCCATGTACCACACCTGAAAGGAAATCTAATGTCCATTCCAAGCGTGGTAAGAAGAGGGAACTCTGTTCTTTTGAATTCTGAAGGAGCATACATATACTCTTCTGATGACAAGCTAATAGGAACAGGCAACTTTGATGGTAACATGTACACATTGAACCTATCACGTTTATCTGAAGCAACTCATGTTCCAAATGAACATTGCTTAATTTCAAAGGACAATTCTAGGACTGCATGGCACAGAAGGTTAGGACATCCTAGTGACAACAAATTAGACCTGATTTTAAAGAACAATCTTCTAAAAGGCTTAGACTCTATAAATGGTACCCTTGATCAATGTGATGCTTGCTCCTTGGGAAAAATGACCAAAGTACCCTATGTTCACACAGATAGCAATCAGGAAAGCTACCCCTTTGAAGCCATTTATGTCGATCTCTGTGGTCCAATGAGAATAAACTCCTTTGGCGGAAGTAAATATTTCTTGACCATCGTAGATGGATTTTCTAGGAGAATATTTGTAGAATTTCTCAAAGATAAACTCTCAGCAGCAGAAGTTTTGAAGAAGTTTGTTGTAAAGAGAGAAAACGAGCTAAACTCAAAACTAAAACGACTTAGAACAGATAACGGAACAGAATTTATCAATAAAAACCTTGAAACCTTCATAGAATCCAAAGGAATTAAACATGAACTAACTACACCGTACACCCCAAGAAGCAATGGGAGAGTTGAAAGAGCTAACAGAACACTATTAGACAAAGGCCGAATAATTCTGGCAGACTCCCAATTACCCCTACACTTCTGGGCAGAAGCTGTGAATACAGCTGCATATCTGTACAATCTAACTCCCACAACCAATGACCCAGACACTACCCCTATGGAAAAATGGAAAGGTAAAAAGCCATCCGTCTCTCACATCATGAGATTTGGTTGTGAAGTCTTCTATAAACTCGAGAATCATCAAAGACACAAACTAGAAGCTAAATCTAAGAGAGGAATATTTGTAGGCTATTCAAGATGCAGAAGAGCTTACCGAGTATTTGATATCACAGCGAGAGTCATTCTTGAAACCGCAGACATTCACTTCAGAGAGAACAATAATGTCATCTCGGAAGAAAAACAAAGTGATAATAATACGGACACTGACACATATTTCTTCATTCAGGAGGATGAACAACTGGACAATCATGTTCTATCAGATGTTGATATTGAAGAGCCAGCACCAGATACCATGATCAACAGACAGACTGAGTCAAGTGGATCAGACAGACCACAAAGAACTCGAACAATACCTAAAAGACTCGATGACTACGTTCTGGCTACTACGAATGAAACCATTCCGAAAGACTATGATGAAGCGATCGCATGCGAAGACAAGAAACATTGGGAGAAAGCAATGCTTGAGGAAATACAGAACATGTACTCGCATCAAGTATGGGAACTGGTACCTAGACCTGTAAACGCTAAAGTTGTCAAAAGTAAATGGGTGTTCAAAATATCTAAAGACCAAGAAAACAAAAACAAAACTTACAAAGCTAGACTTGTTGCAATGGGATACAACCAAATCCCAGGAAGAGATTACAACGAAAGTTTCAGCCCTGTAATTAAAAATGCCACCCTCAGGACTAATTTGTCAATGGCAGCAACAAAAGATTCAGTCATTAAACTATTTGATGTGAAAGCAGCCTATCTAAATGGAAACATTGAAAACACAATATTCATGGAACAACCTGCTGGATTTGTTCAAGACAGAAACAAAGTTTGCAAACTCAACAAAAGTATTTACGGTCTACCTCAATCCGGAAGATCGTGGTATGAGAAATTCAGTCAAGTACTTCATGACGGTAGACTGGAAATAAAGGATGTAACATGTAAAGGTATGTTTTTGGGAATCAAGATCATACAAGACAAGGAGGGAATTTCGTTACAGCAAAGCCACTATGTACAACAAATATTGCAGAAATATGGAATGGAAACTTGTAAGGAAGTTCCAACACCAGGTTCCAAAGAAATCAATTTGGACAATTTGGACAATCAAGACGCCCTTGGAATGCTAATGTTTCTAGCTGTTAACACCAGACCCGACATCGCTTACATCACTAGCAAACTTTCACAGTACTCCAGACAACCAAAACAGATGCACTGGACAGCAATCAAAAGAGTGATGAGATACCTACGAGGAACAATTGACCTAGGAGTGAAATTTGAAAGAGGGAAGACTGGAATCCTGAAGTCTTACACCGATGCCAGCTGGTCGACCACTCATGATGGAAAATCCACGGCGGATATGTATTGAAGCTCGGCGAAGCAACTATAGACTGGAAAAGTAGTAAACACAACCACTCGTCGCCCTCTCTACAATGGAAGCGGAAATGATAGCTGCTTGTGAAAGCTGCTGTCAGATCAAGTGGAAAATAAACCTGTTACGAGAGCTGGAAGAATGGAATTTCATGGAAAAACCAACTGCGATCTATACAGACAGTCAGTCATTGATCAACTGGATCTCCAGCCCTAAACAAAGCAGTCGCTGTAGACATATCAACAGAAAGTACCACTTCTTGAGAGACTGTTATGAATCCAGAGACATCTGCCTTCTGTACAAGCCATCCCAGGACCTGGAGGCGGATATCTTCACAAAGGACCTATCCCGAGACCAGATGAAGAAACACCTGGAGAGCCTCAGCATCGTGGGAATAAAGCCAAAGTAAGGAGGGAATTGTTACGCAATCTTTGACTTTAATCATCATCGATGCTACGTCACTACTATGACGTCACTACTTCCAACTTCTACCTTCAAACTTGCTGTTATGTTTACCGCTAACTTGTTTTAACAATATATGTAATGGAACAAGTCGTTCCTTAAATAAATATATATTTGTTTATATCTAAAGGGATGTCCTCGTAACTACAACATACGTAAGTACCAAAACAACTAGAAATCCTTAGAAAGAAACATCGTATTTTGCTAAGCCTATATCACATTTCTTCTAACTTTTGGCGAAGTGGTGTTTTATTAATTTGTTATTTGATATTATTAGGGTTCTTTCCTGGTATTCAAAAAGGAAAAATACGTGTCGATCAGTTATATTTTTCAATTTATCAAACAATTTGGCCGCTGAATCTCTGATTCTGGTAGAGCGCCATCTGGCGAATAAAATTGTAACTAAAATCAATTTCGAATTTTTCATTATTTGCCATAAAAAATCCCATTGCATCCTGAATACAATGGTGTTTACCGCATTGCTCTAGCGCAAATATTCGGGGAGTTATTAATTTTTAAAGTTGTGCGGGACTTTTGGATCACCCTGTATATTGGTATTAAGTCATATAAATCTCTATCTAGAAATATTTGAATTTTTGTGCTGTTTATACACCCTATTTTCTATCATGTTATTTCTTAAATATTTGCATATATTCGTTTCCAAGGTGACTAACGTGGCAACGGCACCCATTTTTCAATGAAAAGCAAAATATAGATAGTGGACATTGCGACTGCTGTGATCGAGATACATGGAGACATCTGAGACTCTTCTTTGGACAAAACAACAACAACATTTGCATATATATATCCTGTACAAAAAATTGGATAAATTAATATAATGCTCGAAGAGATAGTCTTCAGAATCTTTTGAATATTTTTTAACTTAGCGGGTAGCGTTATTTCTGTATGTTTAGAAAGATTTTGATATTTTTATATAATGTTTTAATAACAAAAACAACTAAATTTCCTCATTGAAAGTCTAATAGCAACGCTGGGTTATAAAATATCTCTGTATATTTAATAAAGATGAATAATTCACAAATATTGAGGCTGCCTGGCCGGCATTCATATTTCTTAAAAATAAAGATACTTCGGCCATGTAAATACTTTACAAGTGTTCTTAGAGGATGAGCCACATCACCAGTTTTAGAAAATTCAGACAAAATATTAACTCCGCCTTTGCCGGTCCCAAGCCCGGATGAAAAAGGAGGAGGGGAGCAGTAAAAAGCTCACTAAAAAACCTGGGCTCAGCTGGCCCGGCTGATAGTACCCTGTAAGGGCTCCTAATCCAGGGATACAGGATGAGCAGCGTTTGTACTCCATGTTAGGAGCGGCTGCACATGGCGTCTGTTTCTCATGTCAGAGGCGGCCATTTATTTTGGAGCTAAGTCGGCCTGCCACTGAGTAGTGCTCCCAGTCTTGATCACAAAGGCAGACGCATTCTACTTCACCCAGTGTGGAGATAAGAAAGAAGAAGAAGAAGAAGACAAAATACTAACCTGTTTCAGGATATGACTACTAAGTGTACAATCGCTTTTTTAAAAAATAGAACACTATATCTATTGATACTTATAACATCAAAATGGTAAATTTGACATTCGATTTGACACGGTAATTTATTTAACAAATCACAAGATTTCTGAAATACTAGAGAGGCAATGAGACAAGTTTACAAAGTATTAAAATTAAAATATAAAAATGTATAATCTGTTATAATATAAGATTGTCCCAAAAGTTAGTTTTTTTATAAAAACGTTGTTTTTCTTATTATTTGGCAAATAATATTATTACGGCGAATACAAAATAATACAAAGACATTATACGTAACGCCGAATAATATTGGTATTTCAATTTTTTGCAAGTGTTTACGAACTTTTGGGACAACCTTGTAAAATAATAAATATTTTGTTACAAAATGATTAAACACCTATATATATTCTTCTTTCTTATCTCCACACTGGGTGAAGTATAATGCGTCTGCCTTTGTCATTAAGACTGGGAGCACTACTCAGTGGCAGGCCGACTTAGCTCCAAAATAAATGGCCGCCTCTGACATGAGGAACAGACGCCATGTACAGCCGCTCCTAACATGGAGTACAAACGCTGCTCATCCTGTATACCTAGATTAGGAGCCCTTACAGGGTACTATCAGCCGGGCCAGCTGAACCCAGGTTTTTTAGTGAGCTTGTTACTGTTCCCCCTCCTCCTTTTTCATCCGGGCTTGGGACCGGCAAAGGCGAAGTTACACTTATAGATAAGTTTAGAAAACAATAAACAGAAATGCAAAATGTCTATTTAATAAAAATAATATTCCAAAATAAATTATTTTAACGTTTAATTCGCTAAATATCGTATTTTCAAACGCAATTAATATTCTTTTCCTTTGATTAAGAGCCTTTCACGATAGAATAATTTATAAAAAGCAATATCAGCATTAACAATATCAATAATAAACATATGTAATAATACTTTAATTAAAAAGACATATATTGGATCAAAAAATCATTTATTTTACCAATATTTCAGTTGGCTCAACGCCAACCTTTATCAAGCTATTATAACATATTTAATGTATATTTATAACACCTTGATAAAGGTTGGCGTTCAGCTAACTGAAATATTGGTAAATTAAATGATATTTTAATCCAATATATGCTTTTTAATTAAAGATTTATTTATGGATTTCTCTATTTATTAAAATGTATTAATACGATAAACCATAACCAATTTATTATTACACACTAATTATTTAATATAATTTAATTAATAAACTAAAATTATATAAAATATACCAATTTTACACAAAATATTATAATCTTACAAATAAAGATGACAATACTTTTTCTAAAAGATGAAACCCCAACAACTTTTTTTAAATAATAAAGAAAACTTTTCAAACCAATTAACAAACCAGAAAACAATAAAATTGTCGAAATAAAGGGGAAAAAAATTGGCGTCGGATGGGGACAAATCTCCAATAATTGATTGTGAAAGGACAAATTGTAGTTCGATATGTACCAAGATGATTTGCCACCAGATTTTAAAGGAGCAATTGGAATTCTCAGCAACGCAGACGTTCTTCCTGCCCTTTTTTTTACCCTCAGGGGCATCGTCTTATTGTGTCGTCGTCGTCTTTGTCCCTGTATGAATTTTAATGGTCCTTTCTCCGTACATCAGCGTTTATTTTATTCTCCCGTGAGTCCTGGTCATCGGATTCAAATATGTCACCGGTATCTCTTCAGTTGTTAGCTGATCCTGGAGGGATTCTTCGGTCGATCGACTTTTTCAGTTGAGGATTGTGGATTTTTACTTTTTTATTGGTTTGGTGGTGGAGTTCTTTTTTAATGGTTTTATCATTGGTTATATATATATTTATCTTATAGTTTGTATCATTTGTCTGTTATAGAATAGGTTTGAAATTCAATTTGTTTGGTGTTCTTTTTTATGGTATTATCATTGCTTATATATATCTTATAGAGTTTGAATTAATTTGTTATGCAAATTGTTATATGCAAATATAGGTTAATATTATATATATATCATTTGTCTTTTATAGAATAGGTTTGAATTTCAATATTTGTTTGGTGTTCTTTTTTATGGTATTATCATTGGTTATATATATTAATTTTATACTTTGTATTAATATTTTATGCAAATTGTATATGCAAATATTGTTTTTTTTTAATTTATATTGATGATATTTGATACTATTTTTAATCTTTCGTCTTTTATAGAATAGGTTTGAATTCAATGTGTGGTTTCTATTATATTTTATGAGGTTTAGGTTATTTTGATGGGTAATATATTATTTACGTTGTTAAAGATTTAAATGAATAATAGAATATAGCCTATTTTTAATTGTTTCTATCAGTTTTATTGGTTATAACTCCGGGTAGTTGGCGTTCAGCGCAAGAAACCTGGGTTATAAATATCTCTCTCTCCCAGTCTCTCGCAGTCCATCGGTGGCGGATTCTTTCCTGCGGTGGGCCCCACCAATGAAGACCTTGTATATATTTTATATATATGTATATAGAAACATAGGGCGCCTCTCCCGTCAAAATAAACGTCAAAACCTGACGCCATCTATTGACCGTCGCCGCAACTAGCGGTCTCGGTTCGGTGACAAAGCCACAACACCAGCTTTGGCAAACTGAGAAGCGTCCACCTAGAGACCATGGTACAGTCGAACTTGGATAATTCGAACCCCAAGGGACCATAAAAAAATTCGAATTATCCAAAAATTCGAATTAAAAACGGAAATTATATATATAGGAAATTCTAGGGACCAAGATAAATATTCGAATTAAAGAGGTTTTCGAATTAAAGAAGTTCGAATTATCCAAGTTCTACTGTATCGGGCTAATGGCCCTCGTCAGTCTAGGGCGGACTTTATTTTGACGGGAGAGGCGCCTTATGCTTCTATGGATCAATTTCCTCCCGGCAAATATTCCATCTATATATGTATATTTATCAATTATTTTATATTTATATCTATTTATGCATATATTTATCATTATATAATCATATTTATTCATATTTATATTTATTCTGTATTTAACCTTATATAATCTTATATGGACATTGAAATAAATTAGTTTCAATCTCAATCTCTCTCTCTTCGTTATATCTTGTTTACATTGTTATTTAGCATGTTAGAATATAGCCTTATCTCTCGAAATTGTTTCCATTAATTTGAAGGTTATAGGTTATTAATATTATTAGTGAGTCAATATTATAGAATATAGGCTTTTATAATTCTTATCCTAGGTTCCAGGAGCTTTCAGAAGTCGCCATCTATTCGGTATAAGTATCAGGGTGTATTGAGAGACAGAAAGTGAATATAACGATATGTATTCAGAGAGTACATCAAAAATATGTTATTTATTCTAAGCACAATAAGAACAGGCCATGATAATCTTGGGAGCATTAAGCAACTGCTCTTACTGCAATTGCAATCACATGTTTACATAGGTCGAAGTAATTCGAATTTTGCACTTATAAATGTGTAATAACCCCGTTTGGATACTTGCACTCACTATTGGGGCTAAACTTGTTCAAGAATTAGGGGGACATTGAGATTGTTTTCTTTAGAAGTATTAGGCTGTGTTAAAAGACAGAAAATGAATATTAATAATATAAATAAACACAAAACCAATATACAACAGAAATATACCATAAGCCAAACTCCACTCCAGATTATATACACTTTTCCTCTTATTGCCCCCTCAGTCACAAGATTAACACTGTAAAAACCCTCTCAAAACGAATATATACACATTGTTCCACCCAACTCTCAAAAGATACAGAAACCCAATTTTTAATCAATAAACTCACTTCTAGTGGTTATCCGAAAAACTTTATATTAAGACATTTCTATAATCCCTCTCTTATAAGAAATAATCATGTTTATAAATCAATATGTATATTTCCCTATTCCCATAGTAGTACCAATATAGCCAGAATTTTAAGCAAACACGGTATAAGAACATATTATGAAAGCAACCCGAGTATAGCAACCATAATAAGAAACCCTATTACAAGAAACAGTATTCCTATAACAAAACTATACAATAGCAAAGCCGTATATTCCATACCATGCAACCAATGTAATAATGTATATGTAGGTGAAACAGGCAGACATATAAAGGACAGAATAGACGAACATAGAAGAAATATTAAAAACAAAGACCCCAAATCTCTAATAGTACAACATATTAGTAACACAGATCACGATTTCAACCTAGCAAACCCTAATATTCATTATACAAACATAAATAGTAAATACAAAAGATTAATACTGGAAGCACTGATTTCATCAAAATATAATAGTATAAATAGACACATAGATATCCCGGAGACATATGATAGGCTGGTCCAAAAACTAAAATAGAATTATCCGTTTTCTCTTCATCACACCACTTAACAATTAGCATATAATAATAATAACCAATTGACTAATTTACGTAGCAATAATTTTTCTTAAATAATAAAATATAAAACTTCATAGATAATCCTAGATATGCAAAAAATAGCTTATATATATGTATAAATAAATATTGGGCATATACTGGATATAGATTATTAATCAGCTGGTATTTCTAGGGGCAACACGCCTCTCTTTATCTAGGCTTTTCTTTGAGTTAAACTAAATCACGTGGGTATGAGATCCACTCACGCTCTACAAGAACAAAGCGAGAAACCATTTTAAAATATATATTTATATCTGTACATACATGACTACTTAAAATTGTATCTATTATTCCTGTAGAAGGGCAGCTTGCGCCCGAAAGCTCGAATTGATTTTTCAAATAAAGAAACTTATCCTTCTTGAATCTATTCGTTAATATAGAAAATGAATATAGATATTTATTCAGAAAGTACATCAAAAATAGTTATTTATTTATTCCAAGCACACTAGAAACAGGTCTCATGATAATCTTGGGGGTATTTAGCGAATGCTTTTACTGCAATTGCAATCACATGTTTACATAGATCGAAAGCAGTTCGAATTTTGCACTTATAAATGTGTAATAACCCAGTTTGGATACTTGCACTCACTATTGAGGTTGAACTTGTGTAAGAATTAGGGGGGACATTGAGATTGTATTTTTAGAAGTATCAGGCTGTGTTAAAAGACAGAAAGTGAATATTGATATGTATTCAGAAAGCACATCAAAAATAGTTATTTATTCACTCCAAGCACACTAGAAACAGGTCTCATGATAATCTTGGGGTATTTAGCGAATGCTTTACTGCAATTGCAAACACATGTCTACATAGATCGTAAGCAGTTCGAATTTTGCACTTATAAATGTGTAAAACCCAGTTTGAATACTTGCACTCACTATTGAGGTTGAACTTGTGCAGGAATTAGATGGACATTAAAGTTATATTTTTTTTTATAAAAAAGATGACCAATGTGGGATTTGATCCTGGATCCTGGCTGTCGACAATTGACAGTTTATACCATTCGTCCACCGATCCCTATCATAAAAAGAGGAAAAAATTGCTATATAAGATAAACCTTCTAGATCATTTAGAATTCAAATACTCAACATTGGGTAAAATCTATTGAACTCCAGAAACCTCTCAACTAACCCTAGTTGACAATAATTAAAATGTCCCGAGAAGTTTAATAATCATCAGATATCTGTGAAATCGATTAGTCTTCAGTAATTTACAAGCATTATTTTTATAAATGCTAATTAGAATACCTAAAGGAACTTTTAATTAAACGAGAAATCTCTTTTTCATAGATTCTGGTAGGATTAGCCCTCGAGCGTCCACCACGACCAGCCAGCTTACAATTAGCCGGCACCAAGTCTCATTACCCGGGTGGGAAGAATCGGAATCGATAGCCAGGAAGCCGTGGGGAGAAGTGGGGCAAAAAATGCTCCAAGAAAAAGTTTTGGCTTCAACTAATTAGTCTCATGGATATTGAAACTAATCAGCATGGCGTCTGAGTGTCGATATCTTGTTCCGTTTGGTCTTTTAATAGTTAGTGTTGGTTAGGGATTGTTAAAGTGATGAAGTAATCTATAAGTTTTATGGAGATTTTTGGGAGAGAATTTATTGTCAATCTTTTTTGATTGGTCTTTTAGTTAGGTTTGGTTAGTAACTTTTTAACTTTTGAAATCTGTGAAAGATGTAGTGTTAGTGTAATGTGTGTTACCGTGTTTGTTTGATATTTTAATAGTTAGCTTTGGTTAGGAATTGTTCAAATTATAATGTAATCTATTAGTGTAATAGAGATATTTGGGATAATTTATTGTCAATGTCATTTTTAATTGGTGTTTTAGTTAGGTTTGGTTGAGAACCTTTTAACTTTGAAACTCTTTGAAGAATGTAGTGTTGTGTGATGTATGTTACCGTGTTGGTTTGATATTTTAATAGTTAGCTTTGATTAGGAATTGTTAAAGTGATGAAGTAATCTATAAGTTTTATGGAGATTTTTGGGAGAGATTTTATTGTCAATATATATTTTTGATTGGTCTTTTAGTTAAGGTTGGTTAGGAACCTTTTAACTTTGAAATTCTGTGAAGAATGTAGTGTTGAGTGATGTTAATGTGATGTATGGTACCGTGTTTGTTTGATATTTTAATAGTTAGCTTTGGTTAGGAATTGTTAAAGTGATGAAGTAATCTATAAGTTTTATGGAGATTTTTGGGAAAGATTTTATTGTCAATCTTTTTTGATTGGTCTTTTAGTTAGGTTTGGTTAGTAACTTTTTAACTTTCGAATTCTAGCAAGAATTCGACCTATTTGAAGTGTTGAGTGATGTTAATGTAATGTGTGTTATCGTGTTTGTTGGATATTTTAATAGTTATCTTTGGTTAGGAATTGTTAAAGTGATGAAGTAATCTATAAGTTTTATGGAGATTTTTGGGAAAGCTTTTATTGTTAATATCTTTTTTTTTTATTGGTCTTTTAATAGTTTTGGTTATGGATTGTTGAAATAATAAAGTAATCTATAGGTTTTATGGAGATTTTTGAAAGAGATTTTATATATTGTCAACATCTTTTTTAAATTGTTCTTTTAGTTAGGTTTAGTTAGACAATTTTCAACTTTGGAATTCTGTGAAAAAGGTAGTGTTGGGTGATGTTAGAGTGATGTGTGTTACCGTGTTTTTGGTTGGTATTTTAATAGTTAGCTCTTGTTAGGAATTGTTGAAATGAAGTAATCTTTAAATTTTATGGAAACTTTTGAAAGAGATTTTATTGTCACACACACACACACACAAGTGAATGTAGTGTTGAGTGATGTTAATGTGATGTATGGCACCGTGTTTGTTTGATATTTTAATAGTTAGCTTTGGTTAGGAATTGTTAAAGTGATGAAGTAATCTATAAGTTTTATGTCGATTTTTGTAAGAGCTTATTGTCAATATATTTTTTGATTGGTCTTTTAGTTAGGTTTGGATAGGAACCTTTTAACTTTGGATTCAATGACGAATGTAGTATTTGGTGAGGTTAGTGTAATGTGTGTTATCGTGTTTGTTTTTTTGGGAGATAATTTATTGCCAATATCCTTTTAGATTGGTCTTTTAGTTAGGTTTGGTTAGTAACTTTTTAACTTTAAAATTCTGTAAAGAATGTAGTGCTGGGTGATGTTAATGTGATGTGAGTTATCGTGTTTGTTTAGTATTTTAATAGTTAGTTTTGGTTAGGAATTGTTGGAATGATTAAGTAATCTATTAGTTAGAGAAAGCTTATTGTCAATATTCTTTTTAATGGGTCTTTTAGTTAGGTTTAATTAGAAGCTTTTTAACTTTTGAATTCTACATAGAATATAGTGTTTGATGAGATTAGTTTGATGTGATAACGTGTTTTTTTATTTAAATAGTTAGCCTCGGTTAATAGTTATTTTTAGCTTTGAAATGTTAAAATAATCTTCAGAATTTTTTATAAGGATTGTTGAAAAGGACTATTATGTCGATATTCAATCCTTTAATAGTTAAACTTGGTTAAGCATAAACTATTTAGCTTTGATATTTTGAAAATGGTTATAGGTGTCAGTAGAATATTGATATCATATTGTTTTGATAATATTTTTCTTGTTTTAAGTGGATATTTAGTTAAGATAGTTAATTATACTTTGAGTTGTATAAAAATCTATAGATAGTTTTTAGATGTATAAAGAGATTTTTTACGGGACCTTTGTTAAGGTCCTTTGTAGATCTCCTATACTCCAGGAAGCACAGAACCCAACAACATCCTCCAGGTCCGACGCATGATTTAGTAGAATTCTTGGTGATTGATTACATTTAAGGCATTTATGAATATAAGCTATATGAGAAAAATAGAAATATTTACAAATACATACATCAGCCGTTACTCTTCTGCATATAAAACTATTTAACACTTTTTTTCAATGACATGTGTACGAGTATGTTTGCTTCTTTATTCTATCTTAAAAGTTTGAAAAATTGTCATTTATATTTTACAAAGTTTTGTGATCAGAAGAAACTTTTTATATTTTCCCTATTTTCATGGACAAAGCTCTAGGAAGTTGTACCTTTTAGCATATATATCGGGATTCAGACAATAGCTCTGAAAGATATTACAGTGACCTTTATTGAAGACACACGAGATAACCAAGTGTGAAAAATATTGCCCCCGTTTCCTTCAAAAAAAAAAAAGATGACCGACGACATCCAAATATGAAGATTCTTTAAATTTTGTCGATGAGAGTGTATGTAAGTAGTTAACATTTTTTCAAATTATTATAAACATATATTCTGAAAATAGAGAAATCCATACTTAAATCGTTAGATAGTAAAAAGGCATATATTGGATTGTGAATAAAATATTTTTTAAAAAGATTTTTGAAAAAATATTTCAACTGTGATATTATAACACTATGCAGCGCTGAGTTTGTGTATACTAAAAATGTAATGCCTCGATAAAGGTTGGCATTCAGCCAACCGAATTATTGGCAAATAAATCTTTTATCAATCCAATAAATGCCTTTTTACTATCTAATAATCATATATATCTAGATAAAAAGTATTGTTTACTTTTACTTTAATACAGAAACAATAAATGCTTGTACAGAATACTATTTTGTTCTTACCTTGATAATTTCTCTGCAGACAGAGGAGTCGTCTGGATGTTTGAAAAATTTTGGTACTATTCTATTTGCATACACAAAATATAAATACATCACAGTATGCAAATATAAAACATATGAACATACTTCTTGAAAATAATGATACTTCGGCCATTAAATCTTTTTATTACCACGACGTTTCAACAAAAAGCTTTTGTCCTCGTCAGGAGCAATTTGGCAAGAATGAATGCCGGCCAGGCAGCCTCTAATCTTTACTATATTCACATACTGTTTATGCGTAAATATGCAAATATCCATTTCGATTTCATAGAAATAAAGGAAACCTTTCACATCTATTTTGAAATTTCTGTACTTTATCCATATGAGTAAATAGGTAAAGATATTTGATTTACAAGGATAAAATTTTTATTACATTAATTGATAAATAAACCTATTAATCTTTAAATAAATATAAAATAATTGAGCGCCATCTACATCTAAGAATTGAAATCATTTAACGCTGCAAATTTTATTACCGAATCGTTCCATAAAATTGGACAGCATTGCTAGGCCATCCTTCCAAGCAAAATAACAAAGTAGGAAGGTTGAGTATAACTGATGGACATCGGATCCTCTCTCCAATTACTGATTTTTTCCATTTAAAAGTAGCGCGATAGATTCTTCCAAGAGGTAAATTGACCGTAGCTAAGGATGCGAGATTAAAACCGCCACTAAATAAATCCCTTCTTGAAATATTCTGCGTTCGGGAGTAGGACATTAATCCTGTGCTAGAGTCGATATTTCAAGGAAAGATTGGGTCCGTAGCAGCTTTTATTTCACATTACAAATAGCGCTTGGATGACGCCTGCCTTCTATTTTTAAGGATGTTTTCGAAACTCCATTTATCATTTCTATTCCTCTTGTGGCCACATCTGCCTTCGAGATGGAATTGGGTCTTCTCTACGTCTTCAATTTCATATCGATATTGTTACTTATCTATTTTCTTCTTCTTTTTTTACCCCCTCTATTGTCTTTGATTCATTTCATTATTAGCTTCTGCCTTTTTTTCTCAAATTGTATTTATTCCCTTTTTATTGATAGTTTTTTTCCTCTTTTTCTATACATTGTTTTTTAATCATTTGATTATTAAGTTTATTAATATCAGTTTGAATATTTCATTATTAGTTTATTCGTTTATAAATTGAATTTAATTCTCTTTAGTTTGTGTGTGTTTGATGAGGTTTTTCCTCTTTTTATATATTGTTTTTTAATCATTTGATCATTAAGTTTATTACTATCGGTCTTATATATAATATTTTATTATATTAATATTTTAAAAATTGTATTCGAATCCCTTTATAAATAGTATTTCCTCTTTTCAATATATATTGTTTTTTAATCATTCCGTTATTTTAAGTTTATTACTATTAGTTTGTAATTTTATTATTATAGTTTTCTTTTTAATATTGTATTTGATTCTCGTTATTGATTTTTTACTCTTATCATTATATTTTGTTTTTATTCATTTGTTTATTGAGTTTGTTACTATATCGGTTTGCATCATTTCATTATTAACTTATTCTTTTTTTCAAATTGTCTTTGATTACCTTTATTGAAAGTATGTAAAGCACTCTTCTTCTCACTCTAACTCCGCCTTTGCCGGTCCCAAGCCCGGATGAAAAAGGAGGAGGGGGAGCAATAACAAGCTCACTAAAAAACCTGGGTTCAGCTGGCCCGGCTGATAGTACCCTGTAAGGGATCCTAATCCAGGGATACAGGATGAGCAGCGTTTGTACTCCATGTTAGGAGCAGCTACACATGACGTCTGTTCCTCATGTCAGAGGCGGCCATTTCTTTTGGAGCTAAGTCGGCCTGCCACTGAGTAGTGCTCCCAGTCTTAATGACAAAGACAGACGCATTCTACTTCACCGAGATAAGAAAGAAGAAGAAGACTCTTCTTCTTACTTCAATGCTTTGCGACCAGAAATAATTGTAATAAACCACTTGTGAACTTGTTTCCTAACGTCAACATATTTTTTCTGAGTTTGTAATTTGTTGGGTTGAGCGCATCATTCCTAACAGACATTATTAACATCTACATGTTCAATAATGGAGTTTTCTCTATTTATATATTGGTCTTCCATCATTGAACCTTTTTTCTTAATGTATTTTATATCTGAATATTTAGTTTTATTTGTAAAAATATATCAGTTCACGTAATTTCTGTGTATATATGGAAAATAATCAAGAGTAAAAAAGAAACGAAATGAGTATGAAGAACTTTGTATTATTATTTTGAACTGAATATTCTGAATGTACCAATGAATATTTAAAATGTTTAACGGCAAGATTTTTTATAACTGAAACGAACTTATGATATCGGCTTTTACACGTCATACACTTGTCCAAAAAAAAAATAATAACTGGGGTAACGAATCAGATATTCTTCAATCAAAAGGAATAAAGTAAACGCCTATATATATGCAGTAGAATCTCCCTGTAGTGGACACCT
The DNA here is from genome assembly GCA_030710605.1 of Cordylochernes scorpioides. NCBI lineage: Eukaryota > Metazoa > Arthropoda > Arachnida > Pseudoscorpiones > Chernetidae > Cordylochernes > Cordylochernes scorpioides. Next base: position 87,522,588 of record CP092872.1, on the reverse strand, counting down.
AATTGCAGAGCCAAAGTGTCCTTTAAGGAGAGGTGTCCTCTTACCGGAAATTTGCTAAATAGTAAAAATAGTAATTTTGCAAATGAAAATTGTCCTTTGTAGAGAGGTGGCCGCTAAAGGGAGGTTCTACTGTATATATATATATATAAGCGTAACAATCATGTTCTTTGTTTATAAGTAGTTAGTATATTTTTAAATTATAAATTTCATGATGAGAGGGAAAGGGATAAAGGATAAGCTGTGTAAAACATTCCTAGGACGGTTTTAGATTTAGGATTACTTTAAATTAGGGTTGTGATCACCGTGTATTTATTTGTACATCACGTTAATACATGCGGTAATATTTATACACTTGGAAGATTCATCAATTGTTACATTAATGTATCCAGAAAGAAGGAACAGGCAAAGTTCACGTTTGTCCACATTAAACGTTCATGTAAACGGAACGTTTATGCACAAGGATCGCTTGTGGACACGTTTAGGTTGTCCACAAGGAATGTTTATGGCCATGTCGCGTAGAGAATATCTATATATACATCCCGTTTGTTTAAACGTTACCTTTATGCGCATGGCACGGTTATGCATAAAGACCGAATTTGGGCACGGCATTTTGCGCATAAGTAAGTTTATGCACACGGCACGTGTGTGCACAGGATATAATTAAGCACACGGAACTTTTTTTACAAGAGGAACTATTATGAACACTTCACGTTTGTGCATAATGACCGATTATGCTCGCGGAAATTTTGTGAACAAGGAACGTTTATGTACTAAGATCGATTTCTTAAACAGAACGTTAGTACACGAATATCGATTATGCACACAGAACATTTGTACCCAGAGAACAATCATGCACGCGGCACGTTTGTGCACAAGGAACGTTTATGCACGCAGTAAGTTTGTGCACAAGGAACCTTTATGCACACGGCACTTTTTTTCACAACGGCCTATTATGCACACGGCATGTTTGTGCATAAGGATCGTTTATTTACACGGTACATTTCTGCACATGAAACGTTTATGAACAAGGCACGATTGTACACGAGAAATTTTATTGGCATGTCGCGTTTATGCGCAAGGAACTTGTATGTATACAGCACGTTTATGCACTCGTCATGTTTGTGCACACGTTACGTTTATGCACTTGTCATGTTTGTGCACAAGTTACGTTTATGCGCTTGTCATGTTTGTGCACACGTTACGTTTATGCGCTTGTCCTGCTTGTGCACACGTTACGTTTATGCACTTGTCATGTTTGTGCACAAGTTACGTTTATGCGCTTGTCGTGTTTGTGCACACGTTACGTTTATGCGCTTGTCCTGCTTGTGCACACGTTACGTTTATGCGCTTGTCCTGCTTGTGCACACGTTGCGTTTATGCACTCGTCATGTTTGTGCACATGTTACTTTTATGCGCTTGTCATGTTTGTGCACACGTTACGTTTATGCGCTTGTCATGTTTGTGCACACGTTACGTTTATGCACTCGTCATGTTTGTGCAAACGTTACGTTTATGCGCTTGTCATGTTTGTGCACACGTTACGTTTATGCGCTTGTCATGTTTGTGCACACGTTACGTTTATGCGCTTGTCATGTTTGTGCACACGTTACGTTTATGCGCTTGTCATGTTTGTGCACACGTTACGTTTATGCGCTTGTCATGTTTGGGCACACGTTACGGGCATGTATTCGTAATGTCTGTGCACACGTTACATTTATGCACTCGTCATATTTGTGCACATGTTACGTTTATGCACTCGTTATGTTTGTGCACATGGTACGTATATGCATTCGTCATGTCTTTGCACACGGCACGTTTATGTGCATGGCAGGTTTCAGAAAACTATATATGTTTATATACACATTTATATAAAAGACACCTAAACCTCTAGGATGAGCTATTCTGAGAGATAATGAAGAAAATAAAATAAACATGTGAAAAAACATAATCACACACACATATTTATATATCATTAAAAATTATATATATCCCAAAGAGTTACGGGAGTATCCTCCATGTACAAAAATAGGCGATTCGCCCATTCAAAAATAGGCATTATAACAATGCATTATACACTGCGTGACATTGAAAATGGAACACCAAGAAATAGTGGCCAGAAAATTATGCAAATTTCAGGGTAGACGCGCCTAACCGAGTTATGCAAATGATGTAAAATGCGCAGCTCTCGTGCGCACATGGAGTAAGATATAAGGGAAGGAACTTGCAGAAAGGACAGTATTCGTGTCGTTATTTCTTCAAGGAAAATCATTGTAGAAATTTTGTTCTTGTGTCAAAAGACACGTGTAATAATAGAGAATGCCAGGTCATCGTAAGCGGAGGCAGTTCAAGCAGACAGACGCTTTTACGAGGGGCATGGTGATCGGACTGAAAAGGGCAGGTTGGTCCATACGTCAAATCGCAGCTGATACACACCTTGGTGCGTCCACGGTGCACCGACTGTGGAGAAGATGGTTGGAACAAGGAAATATGGCAATTTATAGGAATGTCGGTGCAACCAGAGTGACGTCAGCACGTGTGGATCGGCGTATCCTTCGACAAGCAGTGGCGGCCCCACAAGCCACTTGTACCGCCATCCTGCAACATGTGCAAGACACCCTAGATCATTCCATCTCGACCAGAACCATTTCCCGTCGATTGGTTGCTAATGGCTTGCACTCATGCCGTCCGCTAAGAAGACTGCCATTGACCCCACCGAATAGGCGCCAACGTTTGGAATGGTGCCGGGCTAGATCGACGTGGATGAGGGAATGGCACAGGGTCGTGTTCTCAGATGAGTCGCGTTTCTGCTTGTCCAGTGATAGTCGCCATGTACGCGTGTGGCGTCGACGTGGAGAAAGGTCCAATCCGGCAGCAATTGTGGAACGCCCCACCGTGCGACAACGTGGAATCATGGTTTGGGGCTCAATCGCGTATGATTTCAGGTCACCTTTACTTCGTATTCAGGGCACTATGACGTCCAACGATACGTTGATGATGTGCTGCGACCGGTGACACTCCCCTACCTTCAGGGGGCACCCAATGCCCTTTATCAGCAGGATAACGCCCGACCGCACACTGCTCGCATTAGCCAACAAGCTCTGCAAGATGTACAGATGCTTCCTTGGCCACCGTACTCTCCTGATCTCTCACCAATCGAGCACGTCTGGGACATTATTGGACGCCGTTTGCATGCCTTGCCATAGCCGCGTTCAGAAGACGAACTGTGGCAAATGGTTGAGAGGGAATGGAGAGCCATCCCTCAGGACGCCATCCGTACTCTGATTGACTCTCTACCTAGACGTGTTGCTGCGTGCATCGCCGTCCGCGGTGGTCCTACTTGCTACTAAGCCGACGCCGCTCTCGCTCTGTATTATGACTATCATTTTGAAATAAATATCACTTATTGTTCGTCCCTGTCTCTCTCTGTCTGCCGAGTTTCATCACTTTCTGGCCACTATTTCTTGGTGTTCCATTTTCAATGTCACGCAGTGTATTTATCAAATATATAGGTATATATAAGGAAGTTGATTTGTTCTCTTTTTTATTTTTTTTTAGATCGGCGCGTGCATCAAGAGACATGTTCTTTCAGTCAGGTGTGGTCAAATGTCCAGCATTTTTAAATGTGTATATAAAATTTGTATACCTAGCTTTTTTAAATTATATTTTTAACCAGTCCTGGAAAATAACGTACCTTGTATATTAGGTTATTCCTGATATATAATATATGTCAAATTGACACCATTCTTCTAATTTAAATAATATTTTTGCTTTCTCTTTCTCGGATTAACGTTTAAATTTAGAGATCAATTAAAAAATGCTGAACTTCCTAGAAAATTAACAGTTTTAATACAATATTGCCGAGTCAATCTAACAGCGTGTTAATTCTTAGTATATTTCAATTAATACAAGGGGCAATAATAATGATAATTATTCTTTAATAGCTTCTAAACATATTTTAAAAAAATTATTCAACAAACACATACATACCTTTAGGGATAAATTTCTATTAATTTTCGACAACAACAAAGAAAATGAAGCGGAATAAATTTAAGTTACAATCAAACAATAGAATTCTCATATTACAAAATTATTTTCAGTATTTTCATGAAAACATTTTCAAACGAAATACTACCCTGAGGTATAGGTAAACATAATACTTAACTATTCATCCCTAATTGGTTACTGTTGTCATTAACATCTCTCTAGGCCTAAAAAGCTATTCTGCCGTTAACAATTTCCAAGCCACATTCTCTTCTTTGTTCAGCCAGATGAAACAGAATTATTAATGAAGCGCATGCTACTGTAAAATTATTTATTTAAAAATAAAACTACGTCGTAAAATATGCATTATAAACTTAATGAAAGCATCGGAGAACCCTCCACGCAACTTTTTTCCTAAATTTATTAGTGATTAGGCCGAGAGTAGGTGCCATAAAATCCAGCGTAAATTTCTTCTTTTCTTATTTTCCTGGGGTAAAAAAATCTACTTAATTAAGAGCTGCTTTCATTTTTAAAATGTCTTTTACTGATACTTTATTACATTGATAACGTTGTAATATAACGCTTTTATTCAATGTTTTTTTTTTTTTTTTAGAATAAGATATTTTTGTGTGTGGGTTACGTTGAATAGTGTTTAAATTTGTTTTTAAAAGTGTTCTTTGTGGTTTGTGGCTTTTTATTATTTGTAATCTGAGATTTTTATTTTATGTATATCTATCAATTTAAAACTATTTTAGACGTGAAAAAATAGTACAAATGTAATATTGTACTGGGATAAGGTGCATAAATTAAGAAAAAGGCATCTCCTTATCGTGCAACTGAAAGTTGCTGATGGCTTGCGCCATCTATCGGAATAAATATAAACTATTCTCGTTGATTTTTAATTATTCCAGAATTGGCCAAATACCCATTCTTGATTAATCAAAGTCCGTGGTTAGCTTTTCTTAATTAATCAAGAATGGGTATTTGACCAATTCTGGAATAATTAAAAATCAACGAGAATAGTTGATATTTATTCCGATAGATGGCGCAAGCCATCAGTAACTTTCAGTTGCACGATAAGGAGATGCTTTTTTTTTATTTTAGACGTATTTCTGTGTAAAAAATAGACAATTCGGCTATTTAGAGTTTTATTTTCTCAACGTTTGAACTCAAATCTTTTGTCTTCGTCAAGAGAAGTAAATAAATATAAAGCATTTGGCATGGTTTCAAGATCGTTCTCAGTCATTTCAGTGAAATGGTGGTAGAAATACTTTATACGAATTCGTATTGATCAATAAATAGGCCAAAACCATCTGATTTAGGTTATTATAAAGAAACTCTAACTGGCCGAAGTTTCTATATTTTACAGAAATATGAATGCCGGCCAGGCAACCTCTATATCTATATACAGGGTGATCCAAAAGTCCCGCACAACTTTAAAAAATAATAACTCCGCGAATATTTGCGCTAGAGCAATGCGGTAAACACCATTGTGTTCAGGATGCAATGGGATTTTTTATGGCAAATAATGAAAAATTCGAAATTGATTTTAGTTACAACTTTATTCGCTAGATGGCGCCCTACCAGAATCAGCGATTCAGCGGCCAAATTGTTTGATAAATTGAAAAATATAACTGAACGACACGTATTTTTACTTTTTGAATACCAGGAAAGAACCCTAATAATATCAAATGATAAATTAATAAAACACCATTTCTCCAAAAGTTAGAAGAAATGGTTAACGATTTTTAAATACAATCTGAGATATGTAAAATAGGTATATGCAAATTAAAACATGTAGCAAAAAAAAACCTGATATTTTAGATGCGGTTTGCTGGAATCCTCTCAGCTATTTATATTTCGAAAATAATAATTTTCTATTTTTTAAAATTCAACTCTATCTCAGTATCGATTATATTTATTTTAATTCATTTGAAAAATATTTATCTATCTCTGATGATTTATTTTACTCTGGAATGCCGTTGTTGTTTTTGTCGTGTCCAATAAATAGTCTCGGATGTCTCCATGCATCTCTCTATCACAGCAGCAGCAGAATTGTCCACTATCTTGGGTGTATAAAGCAGCTGCTCTGGGTCTATGTCAATTTTCCGCAAGGCTGCGGGTATGAGAATATGTGGGTAGGTGTTAGTTCCACACCAGGACAGTTGTTGCATGTTCTATAGGTTCTTGTGCCATCTGGATGTATTGTCATCCTTTATAATATTTTGTTCTAAATCTTGTTATAGTTTTGTCATTTTTCTCTCGGAGTTTATTTCACATTTTGATCTTTTCTTATTTTTTTGTTTAATTATCTTGTATTTTGCAAAAGCATTAGCGTCAAATAATGACATTTGTTCTTTCCTTTTGCTCAACTTTCTGGCTTCCTTTGCAAATTCAACTGCCATATCATAACCCCCGATCCAAACACTGGCAGGAATCCATTGTAGAATGCAGTTATTCTCCAATGATATCAGTTGATTAAGTAACGAGTGTATTTTCTGTGTGATTATAGTATTGCCCTTCTGAATTGCTTCTAGATTGGATATGAAGTCGTTGTACGGTATATTATAATTCCTTCTGCTTGATGCAGGTATGGTTGGTTAAGGCATACATCAAGGGCTTTCCAGATAGCTGTCAGTTCACAAGTGAAGTTTGACGAAATCTTTCTTGCTCTTTCTTTTATTTTGATGTATGTTCCATCTTACAGTATTATGTTAATTCCAGCCCCTCCATTACTTATGGTAAGGTCTGATGATCTATCTGTATATGCTGTTAAATAATTTATCTGATCGCATAAACCAATTGTGTCAAGTCCTTTCTTTTTAAGTATGTTTTTGTTCTCTTTTTTTATTGCAGGGTTCATTCAGGGTAAGATTGATGATTACATTTGATGGCAATGGGGTAGGAAATATTGGTTATTCTCGAATTTGAAATTCATTATGTTTCATATTTATGCTCTTTCTAATATTGTTGTCGTACTGAAGTGTTGAATATCTTTTGAGCCTATCTTTTTGTGCCCAGTTTAAATAGGTTCTATGGGATATGTGTTCGGTTTCTTTAGTTTTTAAGCTATTGGTGAATTTTATTGATTTTAATTGTCTTCTGCTTTCAAGTAGGTCTAGACCACATTCTCTCTTATTTTTCTAATAGTTGGTATTTGAAACAGAACCAGTGATTAATTTGGCCGCTTTTGCTTGAACACTGCCTAGTCTTCTTTTTAGTGATGAACTTGAGGGAGCCCAGACGAGTGTTGCATATTCCATTATTGGCCTTAATAAGGTGATATATGTTGTTCTGAGAATTTTGGGTTTTGCTCCCCAATTTGTTCCACATAGCCTTCTCAGAATGTTTAGGTTTCTGGTAGCTTTATTTGAGGTGCTAATTATGTGTTCTGTAAATCGCAATTACTCATCAAGTATCGCACCTAGATAATTTGGAGATAATATTTTATCAATTATATGGTTTTTTTATGCTTATTTTGGAGTTAAATTCATGCCTTTTTTTTCTGTCAGTGAAGGAGACCTATAGGTTTGTGTTTATTGGGTTTATTGTCATTTTAAGTTTCATTGCCCACTTCTCCAGTCCTCTCATTGATGTGTTCAGTATTTTTCTGATATTTCTATACTGCTACTTGTGTGCCATATGGCTATATAATCTGCATAACAGGCAACCTTTGTGTCTTCAGTGAGAATGGATGTTGTTAAGGTTGTCTCGTAATTAGACGTACAACAACTCAAACTTGACCATGACTCTTTTTTTAGCTCTTATTCTTTTCGTTTGGCCAACAACAAATGTCCAATTTATATACAGATATATTCTTACATAATGAAACTTAAAAGAATGCAAACAATCTTCATCTAATTACATACACAACACATCTCCCCTCTTAATAATACTCCAGTCGGTCTGGGGGTTTCCTGGATCTCTGAGGTCTAGGACTGCGGACGGGCACTTGCACAGCAGCAGGCCCTGGTCTACGAGTGCAAGAGGGTACGTGCACAAAAGCAGCCTCCTCCTTGTTTCCTGATATAACCTCTGGAACCTCCTCTTCACTTTATTTCTGACTTCCACCTACAGGCTTCTCTCCTGATGTTCGAGGAAGTATCAAATTTCTTGTCTCCACTTGTTTCTTTCTCACAGGTCGCAATTGATTGATATGCCTCTTATACACGACGCCCTCGCAACTTATAAGGTAGTGACGGTAGCTCAATAATTTCAAAATGGTACCTTTTTACCGTTTAGGTCCAGTTGCATAGTTGCGGAAATAAACCTCGCAACCTGTAGTAAACTGCTCCTGCCTTCTTACTGCCTCATGAAATACCTCTCGCAGATTTCCCATCTTGGTATTAAATTCGAGAATCTTGATCTTAAACTTCTCTTCATTAGCAGTTCCGCGGGGGAATTCCTTTATTACAGTTTGGGGGAATGCTCTATGAGCAAATAGGAATCTTTGTAGATTCGTCTCTAAATTATCCTTCCCATTATTCTTTCTCAAAAGGTTTTTAAACTCTCTTACATATCTCTCAGCTAAACCATTTGTACTAGGATTATACGGACTGGTCTTAGTGTGCCGTATACCATTCATTTTGGTAAATTGCTCGAATTCACCGAAGACAAACTGTCTTACGTTATCTGTAACCGAAAATTAGGGCAATCCAAATCTGGCCAAAAATTTCTACAAGATGATTTATAATCGTTTTGCTGGTAATATATTTGATGATAAAAAATGTCTATCAACTTTGAGTATGCGTCCACGAGAACCAAAAACATTCTTCCCATGAACGGACCCGCTAGATCAAGATGAAGTCGATGCCACGGTTTTTCGGGCCAAGTCCATTCCGAGATGGTAGCCGGGGGCAGGCTTGCCGATTCTTGGCATACTCTACATTCTCTAGTTAACTCTTTGATGTTACTGTCTATGCCTGGCGACCAGAAAATACCGTCTGGCAATCATCTTCATTTTAACAATCCCCATGTGTATTTCATGCAAGTCATTTAAAATTAAAGATCTTAATTTTTGGGGAATTACCACTCTTTCACGCCATTGAAGACAACTAAACTCCAAACTTAATTCCTCATTGATCTTATAATGAGGAGCTAGTGGGTTTTCCCTCGGTACCCTTGTGAATTTCCACACACACACACACACAGTTGCCTTCTTTAACATTCCTTAATACTATAGACAGTATTTTATCTTGGGGCGTCTCATATGCCACCTCCATAAAAGAGAACGGTACCTCCTTCAACTTCCTGAGAAGAAGTACCTGGTCTTCATCAAGAGACTCCCTGACACTCGATTCTAAAAGAAGACGTGACAATGCGTCAACATTGGAATTATCACTAGTTTTCGAAATTCCACAGTATAATTAAATGCAGCTAATTTTAAGGACCATCTTTTAATTCTGGATGATAAACATATGGGAATTGGTTTATGAGGTGAAAATATATGAATTAATGGTCGGTTGTCTGTGACCAATACAAAATTTCGTCCCAGTAAGTATTGTCTGAATTTCTCAACGCCAAAAGTTATGCTTAACGCTTTCTTTTCTAGTTGAGAGAAACGTTTTTTTGCTTCAGTTAATGTTCTAGAAGCAAAAGCTATAGGGCATTCTTCTTTTCTATCATTTTTATGACTCAGAATTACGCCTAGTCCATAGTCCATTAATAAAGATTTACTTTTTTTAAATAACATTCGATATTCTTTAAATTATTCCTTCTACAATTTATATTCAAAAGTTGATAGAATGACGCTAAAATGTTTGCTATATTCTTTATGAATCTATGCAGCTTAATTCTTTGAATAATAGTATCATAGGGTTGATCTTTCATTAGACCAGGAAGAAAATGTCGTTTCCTTGCTTCAAAGTTTCAGAATCTGGTAGCGAGGTAAAAATCAGCACTTTAATCTCCTCCTTCAGATGCCAAAAAGCAAGCCTCAAATTTCTGTACAAAAAGATCGAAGTGTCCTCCACTGGGCTATAGCATCTAAAAGGTATTATTAACTTTGAACTTGTCATGCTGATATTTTCTACTCCTTTGTTTTCTTGATCCAAATAGTTTAAAAGATGTAGTTGTTATACTTTAATAGACGCCGTTTTCCTCAGCTTTTTACTGGCTCTGTAGATCGCGCATCCTCGTCGCCACTTTTGTTGTGTCGTAATTAGACGTACAAGAGCTCAAACTTGACCATGGCCAACAACAAATGTCCAATTTATATATACATATATTTTTACATAATGAGGCTTTAATATTCATATATTTACATAAAACAACAGTTAATATATAGCGAGAAGAGTAGAGGACTGAGCATAGATCCCTGAGGTACACCAGCCCATGTTCTTCGGTCCTTGGAAAATGTTCCATTGACCCGAACCTCTATTCTTCTTCCCCTTAAGAAGTCTGCAATCCAGATTAAGGTTTTTCCTCTTACTCCGATGTTGTGCAGCCTTTCAAATAATTTCTACACTCGATCAAAAGCTGAGGTCATATCCAGGAATACGGCCGTTGTCTTCTTTGGCGGTTTTTTCTAGAAATCTATTATTGATTGACAGAAGTAGAACAGTTGATCAGATGTACAGTGTCTGGATCTATAGGCAGTTTGGTAGAAGTTTATATTATTATTGTTAGTGAGCCAGACTATGAGCCTAGAGTGGATAATTCGTTCTGTTATTTTACAAAGTATGCTGGTGAGAGCAATTGGCCGATAGTTCTTGGATTCCTTGGCATCTTTGTTTGGTTTCAGTATTGGCACTATAATTGATATCTTCCAATTCTTTGGTAGTTTACCAGTTTGCCATGAAATCTTCAGTATTCGTAGGAGTTCATTTTCAGCTTCGTCTCCAAAGTGTTCAATCATTTGACTAAAGATTAGAGCATCTCCAGGTAACATCTTGGATTTAACTTTCCTATTGATGAGTTTAGCTCATTCAGTGTGAAGTCTCTCGAGTAAATATCTTGTTGATGGTAATTTCTTGCTTGTTTAACTAACTTGTTTATATTATTTTTTAGAGTCCTGCCTTCATTCGTATAGCTGAGTCTGGAAGTGCTTGAAAGATATTCAGCAATTATTTCAGCCATCTGTTTGTTCGTTCTCGCTATTCATATCGGTTAGAATATTGGAGGAATAGTCTTGGTTTTGATTGTTTTATAACACTAATTATATTCCAGTGATACCTTTCATTTTTTAGATCCATTTTTTTCGCAAAATTCTGCCCATTTGTCTCTCTTGTTTGAATATCCAAATTTCTTGTTCTATTTTGTGACTAATTTCAATGAGTTCCTTTATGATTTCTTCTGTTTTATTAGTTTTAAGAAGTTCATTGATATTGCCTCTCTCTGCAATCTTTGCCTCGATATTGTGGTCCTTCCAGTAAAGTATTCACAGGTCTTTACGTCTACCTCTAGGTATCGATACTTTTGCAGCTTTGGATATGTTCGAAGAGAATTTTTCCAATTTTTTGTCAATCGTTCTGAGATTTAATTCTTCGTTGCACAGTTCTTCAAGCTTTCAGCTTTCCTGTGAATTTCTTTCCAGTGTTCTTTTATTCTGTTGGAAATTTTCAATTTTGAATTTTAGGGTTGTTAAAATTGGTCTGTGGTCACTGATTGCACTTTTCAGAATTTTCCATTGTGTTGTGGGTGCGCGATGTTGTAATTTATCACTGTGATGTCTATTGCGGATTCTGTGCCTGTGGACTTGGATAGATAGGTGTTCTTTTCGTTATTTAATGGTGTAAGGTCGAGGTCGGTTAGCATGCTGACCTTTGTTATCCTGGACAGGTGATCCCCAAGTTGGTCTTTCGGCGTTAAAATCACCAAGTATGATTCCGATATCCGAAGACGCTTCACTTAATGTCTCTATCAGGCCTGTATTGATGCTAGTATTATTGTGGTGATAAACATTTATGATTGGAATTGTTTTATCTGTAAGATAGATTTCTATTGCCTGAGCTTCTGTCGTTCTTTCTCTAGGCTTACTCTGATTATAGGCGATTTCCTTAAATTTGATTTCTAGAGTTATAATCAAAACGGCAAGTCCTCCTCCGAATTTTCCCGGTCTGTCCATTCGTAGTGTTGTATAATTTTTGATATTGAATCTCAGATTCTGATTCAATTTTGTCTCCTGAGGACAAGTAATATGTACAATGTTGTCAGAGAAGACAAGTCAGCTCTTTATTTTCCTCTGGGTACCATTTATATTGAGTTGTAGTAGATTGAATTGTGTCCTCGTAGTCGATTTCTCATCATGAGCTCGAGCTGCAGCTCCTGACGCGGCGGTTACCCCAGACGCGGTAGCATTACTGGAGATATCAGTTTTGCTCTTCATTTGAAAATGGGTGCCGTTGCAACGTTAATCATCTTGGAAACGAACCAGATTTGGTCAAATATTCCAAGGGTCAAGGGAGGACCGCAAGGAGGTGTGGTCGGACATCTCCCCTTCCCCCTGAAATGCCGTCACTACAGGATAAAGCACTCTTGGTGAATTTTTTAAATTGTGATTCAGAATCTGCCACTGAAGCTTTACGAGCGTTTCGTTCCTTAAAAGATATTGGAAGCGGTAAAGGACCAATGAGTTGCTACTCTCTAAAGCGATTGATTAAAAGTTTTGAGGAAACTGGATCTCTGGAAGCAAAACCTCGGAGTGGAAGACCATCGACATGCAAGTCAGTGGCTGTTACGGTTTTGCAGAATGCTGAAGCTATCCACGTATGGAGAAGTAAGTGCTAGACAAGTTTCTCGACAAACGGGGATTTCGTATGGAACAGTTTGGAGAGAACACACATTTATAATTTTTCTATAAAAATACCCTAACAAAATTCTAACAAAAGAAACAAAACAAAACAAATTTTTAACAAAAGTTTTCACGAGTTGAAAGTCAGCGATTTTGAGAAGCGTCAAGAATTTGCTGCATGGGTTTTCCGGCAAATTGATATTGATGAAAACTGGCTGTCAAATGTTCTAAGAACAGATGAAGCTCACTTTCATCTAAAGGGAGAATTTAACATTCAAAACTGCCTAATTTTGGCAACAGAAAATCCTAGGATTTTTACAGAAATACCACTTCATCAGCACAGAGTTACAGTTTTGTGTGGGTTCACTTCTTCTTTTATTATTGGGCCATTTTTCTTTGAAAAAATCAATGGGAGAACTTTTGAAACCGTTTTTGTAACTGGTGAACGTTATGTTCAACTTTTGAGAGAAAAGGTTATTCCCATATTGCAGGACAGACAAGCACTAAGCGAAATAACATTCATGCAAGATGGAGGACCTCCTCATATCTCCCGCGGTGCCAAACAATTGCTGAAGGATACGTTCGGTGGAATTCGTTGATAAGTCGCCACTTTATATACCAGTGGCCTCCAATATCACCAGACTTCACGCCTTACAATTTCGGTTAGGGGGGGTACATTAAGTCGCGTTTTTATATATGCCGGCCTACCACATTGGCCATGTTGAAGGCTTCTATCAGATGGCACGTTTTATAAATTTCAACTATTTAATTGTGACCATTCTGTCATCTATCGTCTGCAGGAGGTGTTTGAGAATGAAGGGCGCCACATTGAGCAAGGATTGTGACCTAATACAAGAGAGAAGGCAGTTACCTCATGTGTTATATTTTGCAGCTCTTTGTTTTTGGTTATGGGAATAATAAATGCTGTCCTCATATTTTGACTCTTTTTTTTTCTGTGTTTGTTCTCTGTGCAGGCCAAAGTGTTATAACTTCTCTGGTATACACTTTTACCCCTTATGGTACACACAATTTTACCCCTTATGTTTAGTTTATCGCTTTTCGCTCTTTAGAAGAAATAGCATAAGGAATATTCTCTGTATCTCCCCCCCCCCCCTCCACCCCAACTTTAGAAATTTTGCGCAAAAAATAATACAAAATGATTTTACTACCACGTTTTTCAACGCAAAAGGTCGATTTAAAAATGATTTTTTTTAGGGAATATACATTTTCAAAATTATGTATAGTATAATAAACAATGATAACATTTAACAAACCCATAGGATATTTGGAATAAAGTACGACAAATATATTTTGTCACTCCCCTCTATATTTCATCTTTGTATCATGACAAATATCCAGTTAAATAGTCAAGTGTCGCCAATTAGTCAAGAAACTATACATTCCTTATAGCACGAAATTCTATTAGTAGTGCCATCATAATATTTGGTACTATATTAACATTTCAAAAATCGTGTATTGATATCAGTAGTTATTTTCAAACATTCAATCTATTTCACAAAACTCCATCTGAAATATAAATATTTTTTGCTGCATGTTTTAATTTGCATATACCTATTTTACATATCTCAGATTGTATTTAAAAATCGTCAACCATTTCTTCTAACTTTTGGCGAAATGGTGTTTAATTAATTTATAATTTGATATTATTAGGGTTCTTTCCTGGTATTCAAAAAGGAAAAATACGTGTCGTTCAGTTATATTTTTCAATTTATCAAACAATTTGGCCGCTGAATCTCTGATTCTGGTAGAGCGCCATCTAGTGAATAAAGTTGTAACTAAAATCAATGTCAAATTTTTCATCATTTGCCATAAAAAATCCCATTGCATCCTGAACACAATGGTGTTTACTGCATTGCTCTAGCGCAAATATTCGCGGAGTTATTAATTTTTAAAGTAGTGCGGGACTTTTGGATCACCCTGTATATAAAAATCAATGTTTGTATGTTTGTTTGTTTGTATGTCCGGTATACAAATTCGCAGTAGTTCACTAATTCAAACCAAAATTTCCATACATAGGTAAAAAAATACGGGGAAAACGATAGGCTATTTTAAAAAATACATAAATCAATTATTAAAACTATATATTCAAATTATTCTACTTAGCTCACGAACAGCGCCCTCTATCAACGATTAAATTATGCTGATGCAAACAAATAGATAATGCTTGTTAAAAGTCGTGGCATAGAATATGTAAATATCTTTTTGAGTGTATGACTTGGAATGTAAATTTCTTTTAAATGAATTATTATTATGTCAAATATATTTTGAATGGATTATTATTATGTAAATTTCCCTTTTGTATATAACTGAGCCGTGTTGTTGAAATAAAGAGTTTCTTAGTAGAGCGAGAGCCTTTACGTCTGTAGCCGCTGGTTTTTGTCTTCGTTATTTTCTTTTCTTGCTTGATCACCTGAGGCAGCCCAAACTACATCAAAACTTTAGGTCAAAGTTTTACTTGTTAAGAGGAGGTTTCTTCAATCTGACCTCGCGTACCTTAAAATTTAATGGCCTCCCCGGGTGGGCTGCATCGGCTGGTCAAGTTGAGAAAAAGCCTGCAGAGCCTGGGAATCAAGGAACTCGTGCTCAGGAAAAAGAGCTCAGTGAAGTATTAGCCTGCCGAGGTGCAGAGGAAGTATTAGCCTGCCGAGGTGCAGAGAAAGTATTAGCCTGCCGAGGTGCAGAGGAAGTATTAGCCTGCCGAGTAGCAGAGGAAGTATTAGCCTGCCGAGGTGCAGAGGAAGTATTAGCCTGCCGAGTGCAGAGGAAGTATTAGCCTGCCGAGTAGCAGAGGAAGTATTAGCCTGCCGAGTAGCAGAGGAAGTATTAGCCTGCCGAGGTGCAGAGGAAGTATTAGCCTGCCGAGTGCAGAGGAAGTATTAGCCTGCCGAGGTGCAGAGGAAGTATTGGCCTGCCGAGTAGCAGAGGGAGAGTGAGAATCTGCGGAGCTCAAAGGAACAGAAGCTCAAGAAGCTCGGGCTCAGGAAGCAGAAGCTCAGGAAGCTCAAGGGAACAGAAGCTCAAGAAGCTCAAAAAGCTCAAGCTCAAGAAGCAGAAGCTCAAGAAGCTCAAGGGAACAGAAGCTCAAGGGAACTGGAGCTCAAGAAGCCCTTTGTTAAAGGTTTAAAGGAGCTCGGGAAGCCCTTTGTTAAAGGTTAAAAAGAGCTCAGTGAAGCTCAAGGTTTAAAGGAGCTCAAAAGGCCCTTTTTTAAAGGTTAAAGAGAGCTCAGTGAAGCTCAAGGTTTAAAGGAGCTCAAAAAGCCCTTTGTTAAAAGTTAAAAAGAGCTCAGTGAAGCTCAAGGTTTAAAGGAGCTCAAGAAGCCCTTTGTTAAAGGTTAAAAAGAGCTCAGTGAAGCTCAAGGTTTAAAGGAGCTCAAGGGCAAAGAAGTTGAAGAAGCTACAGGGTGAAAGGCTACCTACAAGGTAAAAAGGATACCTACAAGGCGAAAGGATAACTACAAGGTGAGATGGAGGATGTTAGCAGAAGGCGTAGAGAGGCGATAAGAGGCGTTTTTACCGAGGTGGTAAATGATATGAATACAGAGTTAAGGGATCCTCTTATTGACAAAAGTGGCATATATGCCAAATTTGATAGATTGGAAGCTCTCTATTTGGAGCTGGTGGTGTTGAATGAACGATGCCAGGCAATTTTATTAGCCAAAGCTGAGGCTACTGACGATGAAATTGATAAAGAATTTGAGGATTGTGAGGTCTACATCACGGAAAGATATTATTTAAAGGCCAGAATTCGCGTAATGCGTGAGCAGGATAGGGATGCTCAGGTCAAGACTTCTCAAATTCCACCAGGGGCGTCTAGTGCCTCTCCGAATTCAGAGACCGATAATCAGAAAGTTATCAAACTTCAGACTACTTCTACGTCTCTATCGAAAAGCCCGGAAGAGTCCATGAAAAATGAAATTGAAGGCGTGGAAAAAGAGGATTCTGTAAAAACTGCTAGAGCTACGGATGTGAAGCCTGCTCTAGATAAAGCTAGAATGCTAAAGGAAGCTTGTTCAGCTCCCTCTATAATAGATATTGAATATGAGGGCAAAAAAAGGTGCTGTGAATGCTATTAAAGAAAAGGAATTGAACGAGGCAGTAAAATGCAATGAAGTGAAGGATTCTGAAACTGCAGTTGATAGCTATGTAGGTGTGAAGGAAGCTGAGGCTAAAGACAAAGCAAATGAAGCGGAAGCAAAACCTGATAAAGTGAATTCTAAAGACGAAGATAAAGGAGATCAAGTAAAAGAATCTGAAGCAGGAGATGAAGGCGACGGAAAAAAGGATTCTGAAGCGAAGCCTAAGGGCGAAGGCGTAAAGGAATCTGAAGCGAATCCTAAGGGCGACGGAGTAAAGGATTCTGAAGATGAGCCTAAGGGCAACCCAGGGGATTGGCTCTCAAGGTGGGGGCAATTTGATAAAATTAATGTTAATGAAAAATATGAAGATGCAAATTTAAAGAAAAGGGAAGATTTTGAGGCTGAGTCCAAAAGCGATAGAATAGGGGATTCGGAAGCTGAAACCAAGGGTAATGGAGTAAAGGATTCTGGAACGGCAATTAAAGGTTATGAACCGGTGAACAATTCTAGAGCGGTAGCTGAAGGCGCTGACCAAGTAAAGATTTCAGATGAAACTGAATCGATTGATGATAATGAGGAAAATGAGGAAGAAGTTGTCAGAATTCCAGCATCGAGGAAATTGGTGGAAGAAGAAAAGATAGATGCAGAACAAGGTACTGATTCAAGGGTGGAAGAAAACCTAGATGTAGAACAAGGTACTGATTCAAGGGTGGAAGAAAACCCAGATGCAGAACAAGGTACTGAATCAAGGATGGAGGAAGGGATTATTGATACAAAGGATTGGTTGAATGATGGGTTCATCGAAGGAGTTGATGAAATTCCACCTGAGGGAAAAGGATACTTGTTTCCTGATCGCCTTGTATTTGGGTGTGAGTCCGAAACGACGCCTATACGGCTAGTATGTGACGGCGCTTCCTGTCGAGGACACGGCGCACGCGCCTTAAGACGGTATTTGAAGAGGAGACCCATTCTACTGAGGAGAATCCCGGAAATAGGGATAAAACTTCGGAAAAATAAGTACGGAGTTTTGGCCGACGTGAGGAGATATTTCCAGGTGATGGCCATCAGGGAAAATGATTGGGACTACCTCCGATTTCTTTGGAAGAAGAAGATGGACGCTTATGGGGCAACCTCCGGTGGTGTGTATGGAGAGGGTGCCGCAGTGTGCCGAGGAGAGGATGGTTTTCCTGGATGAGAGCCTGGGCTCCCTGCAACAGTGTCCCACCTGCCTGGATCCCCCCATCACGGTGGAACGGATTTTTTTCTTTTTACAAAAAAGAAAGGTGGGGTATGTTAAAAGTCGTGGCATAGAATATGTAAATATCTTTTTGAGTGTATGACTTGGAATGTAAATTTCTTTTAAATGAATTATTATTATGTCAAATATATTTTGAATGGATTATTATTATGTAAATTTCCCTTTTGTATATAACTGAGCCGTGTTGTTGAAATAAAGAGTTTCTTAGTAGAGCGAGAGCCTTTACGTCTGTAGCCGCTGGTTTTTGTCTTCGTTATTTTCTTTTCTTGCTTGATCACCTGAGGCAGCCCAAACTACATCAAAACTTTAGGTCAAAGTTTTACTTGTTAAGAGGAGGTTTCTTCAATCTGACCTCGCGTACCTTAACAATGCTAATAACAAACAATTATTTAAAAAATCTTATCTAAATATATATCACTCTGGTAGATATGCACACGGGTCAATCCCGGGGCGAAGCCCGGGTCACCCGTCTAGTATAAAATATTTTAGACGCGTATGATTCTCATAACATATGCCACGCTAATACAGCATATTATATCAATCAATAATTAATAAAAATGTATATTTATGTTATTTATTTTTGATGTTATAGTCGAATATGTCTTACATAAAACGTTTTCGTAATGAAAGCATTGATTTTGATTAGGCAAATTTGTTTCACTCACAATTAGATGATTATCAAATAGATTTCCGTATTCATTTTAGAAATATTAAATGGTAAAATTGATTTTGATTATTTTATATTGGGGAATTCAAATTTTCCTTGTATGAAATTGGAATGTCTAAGAAAGAATTGACTGTATTTGATTCCATTCCATGTATTTGAATGAAGGATATATAAAGAGAGAGAGCTTTAAACAATGAAATCTTCAAACTTATATGCTAAAATATTTTAGAAATATCGATAACCCATTGGTGGTGGTGTCTTGTTCATGGAGCAGATCAGATCGGTCCCTGCACCTTGATCACAATACCGGCCAACTGAGGTGCTTTGTCTGTATGGATGTCCTCTTCTGGATTGTGAATTGGCTTGTGGATTCTATGGTGGTGGTGTTGTCTTGTTCATGGAGCAGATCAGATAGGTCCATGCACCCTGATTACAATACCGGCCAACCGAGGTGCTTTGTCTGTATGGATGTCCTCTTCTGGATTGTGAATTGGCTTGTGGATTCTATGGTGGTGGTGTTGTCTTGTTCATGGAGCAGATCAGATCGGTTCGTTCACCTTGATCACAATACCAGCCAACAAAGGTGCCTTGTCCGTATGGATGTTCTCTTCTGGATTGATGTCTGCCAAATAGAGGGCTGAAAGGATGGCCGGGTATATATGGTCCGGAGTGAGTTGGGTGTTGTAACAGAAGTCTAACCTCTCCTCTTCCCTCCTCTACGTGGCGGGCGGGAGAAGCAGTACAAGTAAGGGAATGCCCTGTAGTACGGTGTCGTGAGCCGCTACGGTAACCCTGAACAAAGAACTCTGAAATATGGCTGACTAACGGAGCAATAGCACCCCCTCCCTTTACAACCAATTGGTATATGTTGGATAATAATGTTGTATCTTGTACCGGGTTTTCCCGTCGTTAGATGTCTCAGAACGTCATCTCTGGTCATATGGTAACAGCAGGACAGTGTATGTACCATCCTTCCATTACAGTACTTATATACTACAAATATTTATGAAAGTTCTCATTGGTATATGTTGGATACATCAAGTTGTATCTTGTACCCCGTTTTCCCACCGTTAGATGTCCAAGAACGTCATCTCTGGTCAAATGGTGACAGAAAGCTGGTGTATGTACCATCCTTCCATCATAGTACTTATATACTACAAATATTTTAGAAAGATCCCATCGGTATATGTTGGATACATTAAGTTGTATCTTGTACCGTGTTTTCCCGTCGTTAGATGTCTCATAACGTCATATCTGGTGACAGAAGGACAGTGTATGTGCCATCCCTCCATCATAGTACTTATATACTACAAATATTTTAGAAAGATCCCATCGGTATATGTTGGATACATTAAGTTGTATCTTGTACCGTGTTTTCCCGTCGTTAGATGTCTCATAACGTCATATCTGGTGACAGAAGGACAGTGTATGTGCCATCCCTCCATTATAGTACTTATATACTACAAATATTTTAGAAAGATCCCATTGGTATATGTTGGATACATCAAGTTGTATCTTGTAGCGCGTGTGCGCTTACGGGCTACTAACCAAATTGTATGATTTTCGAGCCCAAAAATGAACGTAGCAAACAGACAAACCGTAATACACTATAGCAAAGTACCAAGGTGCTACGCGCCACCAAAGTTGTTCAAAAAAAGGTTAGATTCCCCAGGCCTAAAAACGAGATTTCATAACATTTTTCGAGTAAGGTTATGAAATCGGTCGAATTTACCAAAAAAATGTTTAGCCTGGTGAAGTTGCAATGGCCGATTTTTAGGCAAGAATACAATATAAAGGTGCGGGAAGATGATGTCCATTTACCTAAAAAAATAAGCACTTCTCTCTATAATTATGCATAAGAACTGTTTGGTTAAAAATGTATGTTTTATTCGTATTTGTTATTAATTGTTAATTATTGTATTAATTGTTGTTAAATATAATTCTATGATGTTATTCTATTCTTTAGTGTTAATTTATATAATTCATTGTTTTACATAATTAATTCTTTATTGTTTTATTTTTAATCTGTATATATTTTCATTGATTCGGCAACACTGTGTTGTCTATATATTTTGTGTTTTGCTTAGTTCATTTATTAGTCTAGTTAAATCAGCTATCAATTCATGTTAGGCTAATCAAATTCATTAATGTAGTTTTATTCAAAGATCATTAAATCAGAGGTTCCTTGTTCAATTACGTAGAGTTCCTTTATTCAAGTTTACAGAACTCATTCAAGTTGATCATCGCTATACCGTAGCTCATAGAATTTGATCTCGGTAGTTAACGCGAACTTACAAGAACGATGCATTATGTTTTTCACCCCAGTAAAACCTTTACTAGTGATGTTAAAGAATGAGACACCAGTTTAGATAAATTCAGACAAAAAGCCATATGTATATTTAGAATATATGAAGAGTCCTATTACTGTAGAATTTTTGAACCTTGAGAATTGATAATTAAAATAATTTTATTGACATCTTGTCAATACATGCAAAGTGAACAGTCTGCACTATTAAAAAAAGAGATAATATGCATTATATACACTATATACAATGAATATGACGTCTCTGCCAGCCCTGCAGAGTTTGGTAGAAAATCAGCAGCGGGTCTCCAGCGACACCACGTATTTCGCGATCTACGAAGAATACATAGAATGAGTACTTCGCCGCTGAGGAGATGGTGATGACGTGGTCCTCGAGAAAGAGACTAACAAAAAAATATTTGCAAATAATTTATTTTTATTTAAAAAGTAGGTAAGCGTTCACGCCATCAGCATTTATCATTATTCCAAGCAGAAAATGTCATAGCGATTGTTTCCTAACCCTCTTCAATTGATAAAATATTTCACTTACTTTTGATTTTGGGTTTTTAATTTATTTTGTATATAACAATATGCGTATGTGTTGCATAGCTTTGCGGAGCCATTAGCCTTATATAGTGCGACTACCTCAAATCTTGCCATCTTTTGAAAAAAAAAGAAATTCTTAAAAATGTTTTTAATGTGTTATTCAAGCAAAATTTTATACTTGTAGATATATATTTCAAAAAGACATATATTGGATTGAATAAAAATATTTATTTGTCAATATTTCGGTTGTCTAAACGCCAAACTTTGTCAAGGTATTATATTTTTGTATAAACAAACTCAGCACCACATATAACGTTATTAAATTTATTATAAATAATTAAAATTATTTGAAACAAATACAAAATCATCCAAAACTGTAACATAAGCAACATATGCAGCGCTGAGTTTGTTTATACAAAATATAATGCCTTGACAAAGGTTGGCGTTCAGCCAACCGAAATATTAGCAAATAGACAATTGATAATTAAATATATTTTATTAAATTCTTAGTTAATTGTTACAAAAATCATTAGAAAATATATCTTTTTATTCAATCCAATATATGACTTTTTGTAACCTAAAAATTCAATCATGGATTTCTACATTTTAAGAACGATTTGTAGATATATTTTAAAAGGTTGTCCCAAAAGTTCGTAAACATTTGCAAAAAAAATTGGAATACCAATATTATTCGTCATAATATTTTTCACCGCGCGCGTTATATTATGTATTTGGCGTAATAATATAATTCGCCAAGTAATAAGAAATGCAACGTTTTAAGAAAAACATGAACTTTTGAGACAACCTTATAATTATGATTTAATGTAAACAGTATTATATATATAACAATGTAGACATTTGCTATCAGACGACTACCTAAAAATGTAAATGTGTAAATATGTATTTGGGGACGATTTGTAGATATATTCCAATTATGATTTAATGTAGACAGTATTAACAATGTAATCTTGTGCTATCAGACGACTACCTAAAAATGTAAATGTGTAAATATGTATTTGAGGATTTGTAGATATATTTCAATTATTATTTAATGTAGACAGTGTTAACAATGTAATCTTGTGCTATCAGACGACTACCTAAAAATGTAAATGTGTAAATATGTATTTGAGGATTTGTAGATATATTTTAAACATGATTTAATGTAGACAGTATTAACAATGTAATCTTGTGCTATCAGACGACTACCTAAAAATGTAAATGTGTAAATATGTATTTGAGGACGATTTGTAGATATATTCCAATTATGATTTAATGTAGACAGTATTAACAATGTAATCTTGTGCTATCAGACGACTACCTAAAAATGTAAATGTGTAAATATGTATTTGAGGACGATTTGTAGATATATTCCAATTATGATTTAATGTACACAGTATTAACAATGTAATCTTGTGCTATCAGACGACTACCTAAAAATGTGAATGTGTAAATATGTATTTGAGGACGATTTGTAGATATATTCCAATTATGATTTAATGTAGACAGTATTAACAATGTAATATTGTGCTATCAGACGACTAACTAAAAATGTAAATGTGTAAATATGTATTTGAGGACGATTTGTAGATATATTCCAATTATGATTTAATGTAGATAGTATTAACAATGTAATATTGTGCTATCAGACGACTACCTAAAAATGTAAATGTGTAAATATGTATTTGAGGATTTGTAGATATATTTCAATTATGATTTAATGTAGACAGTATTAACAATGTAATCTTGTGCTATCAGACGACTACCTAAAAATGTAGATGTGTAAATATGTATTTGAGGACTCTTTTTAAATATATTTTAATCATGATTCAATAAACTTGTACACAGTGTTAACAATGTAGTCATGTATTATCAGACAACTACCTAAAAATGTAGATGTGATAAGTATTCTTTTTTCCTCTCTATAATTTATCTTCTGAATGGAAATCTTCTTATCTTTGTCCAACTCGTTCTCATTTAGTTTCTTTCATGGTCTTCATTCTTTCCTTATCAATTCCACAACATGACGTTTTAATCATTGCTTTATACGAATCAATTTATATTCAACAACAT
The DNA here is from genome assembly GCA_030710605.1 of Cordylochernes scorpioides. Taxonomy (NCBI): domain Eukaryota; kingdom Metazoa; phylum Arthropoda; class Arachnida; order Pseudoscorpiones; family Chernetidae; genus Cordylochernes; species Cordylochernes scorpioides. The sequence goes on along the minus strand of CP092872.1, from coordinate 87,498,936 downwards.
TCTGATATCTATCTTCTGTTTTTTTTTTTAATTTCATTTCCTAATGGTTGTCTCATTTTATTTAGAGAATTCAAAAAAACTTTTATTACATAGTTTCCTTTAAACATAAAAGAGGCATGTCCTGGCCGTGTTCACATGAGCATTTATAGATGGTAGAGCGCCATGGAACAACAATAAACTAAACGTTTATTTAACTTGTTCCGTGATATTTGACTAACAAACAACAAAACAAACAAAAAGGCTTTTATTAGGGCCCATTGCCCTGTATGGATTCGCCATACAACAACAAAACAATATAGCAATTCCTCTCCCTTTCCCCTTGTGCACGCGTGTCTTTGTTTAAAAAGGGATTTATTTAGGCATCTGTTCTAAAACTTTCCTCACTACCTCTTTTGTGTATGAATCTATTTAAAATTGATCTGTAGAAGTTTTAGAGTTATATTGCTATATTTTTCTTTTCTGAAATAGTTCTCAGCGTCTTCAGTGAGTTGCTAAGTCTCCAGAAGGTGTTTTTAAGAGTTTTTTCTCTTTCTTCACCTAAATATTGGCATTCTGTGATATAGTGGGAGATATATTTGACTAACCCAAACGTTTAGTTTATATTTATTCCACTAGATGGAGCTCTGCCATCTGTAAATGCTCATGTGAGCACGGTCAAGATATGCCACAATATTTTCTTCACCATAATATACAGTATTAGAGCTCTAAAAAGCAGTCTGGTAGATTCAATTGGCGAAACCGCTGTGAGGGTTTACTACTGATGAGCCAAGCCCTTACAATATGTTTTTATTACAATAAGGACAATAGAGGTTTGTTTTATGCGTAAAATAAATATTCGTGATTTAATGGTTTAACTTCTTCTTTTTTACTACTCTACTTAAAATGCCATCTACAAGCCCAAGAGTGAAGAAATCCAACGGGAGTTGTTAGTCAGTAGCCTGGACTACATCAATGGACTCCGGAAATAAACTTCAGGATTGAAGTCCTCATGAGAGAATCTGCCAGTAAAACTCTCTTCTATGAATAAGAAGACCTATAAATAATCTATGTATTTTATAATAAAAAATACTTGAAATGCTATCTTTAAGCGGTGAATTTTGCTTTAGAGATAGCATTAAAAAAATCAGAAAGAAACTCATTGTGAAAATTATTTATAATTTCAAATACATTTCTCACCACATGTCTACACATGAGAATGCCCGAATTTCGACTACTGTACTTAGTTATACTAGAGATCCGTTTGGTTACTTGTATATTCACTATTAAAGATAGATTTTTACAAGAATCAGGAACCATTGAAGAATTTATTTTCAGAAATAAAAGTTCAAAATGCGGTATTCAATCACGGGTGTTGCCTGTCGATGGTTTATGCTATTTCCATCTTTCACAAACCCTCATATTGAACATTGTGAAAAATTGAGGCAAATTAATAAAACTGATAATTTATATTATGTTTATTGTACATATTGCCAGACACATCTTTCTTTTGCACACAGTTTTTTTTCTCGTTTTGTTTCTCTCTTTCGCATTGTTAACATCATATGACTATTCTATTCACGGCCTGAAATTATTGTATATACCATAAGGTATATATATAGACAAATGTAAAGGCTTTCATCTATGACAGCGCAAGTGTCCCTAGGGGGACATAGGGCTTTGAATTGAAACAAAAGAAAAATAAATAAATAAACGTCTATATGCAGAAATTATTCCTACTTCGACTTATTTTTATTTATTTTCATACTATCAAATCTTCCTAATCATATCATCATCATTTTATAACTTTGAAATATGCAAATTAGTTTGTTATTGGGCTTATTTGTATAGGATTTGAATACCCTATCAAATAATCAATATTGTTAGCTACCTAGATATGAAATTCCTCAATGTTTTATCCATTTGTTTTGGTATATCAGAGTAACAAACATCGATTTAACCTTTCATTTATAATATTATGAAAATTCGAAACTATTATAGACGCGTATGATTATTTTTTAAAAATTAAACAGTTCACCTGCCCTTACTGCGATGAAAAATTAATAGGAGGGCCTGGTTCATCAGTGGTGAACCCTCTCAGCGGTTTCGCCAGTTTATTCTACCATACAGCTATTGTATTGCATTTTTCGGTTTTCCTTTTATAGTGATATTGATGCTAGACTCTTGGAATGGGTATTTTATATGAATTATGGATATAAGCTTTGAGGACATAAGCCAATCTCTCCTATTAATTTTTTATCGCAGTAAGGGCAGTATAATTATTTAATTTTTAAAAAGAATCATACGCGTCTATAATAGTTTCGAATTTTCATAACAGATAGCGCGCTAATGCATCATAATTTATAATATTTGTACCTATATATAAAGAAATAAAAATATTTTCACCAAAATTATTATCCAATATTTTAAAGTCATATTCTATAAACGTGATAAAATTTCTAACTAAAGACAAGAAATCGCAAACATAAAAGTAGAAAACAATTTAATCTTCAAACTACCAAAACCAAAAAGCATTCGATCCAAATAGATCCATCACAAAAATTCAGGACAGTGCTTCCTATCAAATGGAAGAGAGCGCCCAATTGTGGCTTTTTTTTTTCTATCAATTTTCAGATAAGTGTACGCCATCGATTTAAGGGAAGAGTCAACCAGGCGCTCTCTGGTGACAGCAATAAGGAAGAAGAAGAAGACAGCAAAAGAGAAAAAAAAGCTTCACGTCAGCTTTTGAAAGAAAGAACGGTTGGTATCTCAAAGCAAACACCGATTTAAGAGAATCTTAGATAATTATCTAAGGAAGCCTCAGGCATTTGCTCCCCTGATTGGAGAGGAGGAGGGCGATGTGGAAGTTTTTTTTCCCCCTTCAAGGCGACCATCAGTGCTTGATAGGCACTAGGCAATATAGAGACAACTGGACTGGTGCATAATTAAAGATCTTTAGGAAGACGCCTGACTAATTAAGAAGGTTCTTAATTACTTAGTTGACGGCGGAGATTAGCGAAGATGTTTTGTCTTCCTTCCTCAACTTTGATAGCCTGAGGCAGTAATTAGAGACCCAGCTCCTGGTGGAAGATAATCCAAAGTGCTGCAACCATTTTCCCGGCCTCCTCCTTCCCTTGCTGCTGCTACTGAGGTAATTAGTCTGAAAGGTGGAAAGAACAAAGAATTTACTCGGATGCTAGTGCTGACTCTACAAGAAGGCTTTTATATTTATCGGAATCTAATCGTTTTTTTTTTCTTCCTTCATTTTTTTCAAATATACTTATATATTCCTTTAAGATATATCAATTATATTTTCAACATAGGGAGTATATTTTGGTTGTGATCTTCTTCTAAATATGATTTTTTTATTGTTGTTTATAATTCTAATACTGAATATATCTCAAAATGCCTTTTTATATGTGTCATTATGTAGCTAGAGTTGGCACCTCTACCATTAATTATTCATCAGAAATAGGCTATAAAAAAGGTATTTTAAAAATAGAGTAGCCCATAGAATTAAAAATAATAGGCCATAGAATTGGTATTTCCTTGAAAAGGATTGAATGATCTACAGACCCAACACATATACAGTTATCACTCCTATTGTCAATGATGGAAAAGTCTTCGGACCCAACACATATACAGTTAGCACTCCCATTGACAAGGATATAATGGTCTTTAGACCCAACACATATACAGTTAGCACTCCCCTTGACAAGGATGGAATGGTCTTCGGACTCAACACATATACAGTTAGCACTTCCCTTGACAAGGATGGAATGGTCTTTGACCCAAAACATATACAATTAGAACTTTCCTTGACAATGTTGGAATGGTCTTCGGACCCAACACATATACAGTTAGCACTTCCCTTGACAAGGATGGAATGGTCTACAGACCCAACACATATACAGTCAGCACTCCCCTTGACAAGGATGGAATGGTCTTCAGACCCAACACATTTACAGTTAGCACTTCTTTTGACAAGGATAGAATGGTCTTTGTACCCAACACATATACAGTTAGTACTCTTATTGACAAAGATGGAATGGTCTTCGGACCCAACACATATACAGTTAGCACTCCCATTGACAAGAATGGAATGGTCTTTGTACCCAACACATATACAGTTAGCACTCCCCTTGACAAGGATGGAATGGTCTTTGGACCCAACACATATACAGTTAGCACTTCCCTTGACAAGGATGGAATGGTCTTCGGTCCCAACACATATACAGTTAGCACTCCCCTTGACAAGGATGGAATGGTCTTCGGACCCAACACATATACAGTTAGCACTCCTCTTGACAAGGATGGAATGGTCTTCGGTCCCAACACATATACAGTTAGCACTCCCCTTGACAAGGATGGAATGGTCTTCGGACCCAACACATATACAGTTAGCACTCCCCTTGACAAGGATGGAATGGTCTTCGGACCCAACACATATACAGTTAGCACTCCTCTTGACAAGGATGGAATGGTCTTCGGTCCCAACACATATACAGTTAGCACTCCCCTTGACAAGGATGGAATGGTCTTCGGACCCAACACATATACAGTTAGCACTCCTCTTGACAAGGATGGAATGGTCTTCGGTCCCAACACATATACAGTTAGCACTCCCCTTGACAAGGATGGAATGGTCTTCGGACCCAACACATATACAGTTAGCACTCCTCTTGACAAGGATGGAATGGTCTTCGGTCCCAACACATATACAGTTAGCACTTCCCTTGACAAGGATGGAATGGTCTTCGGTCCCAACACATATACAGTTAGCACTCCCCTTGACAAGGATGGAATGGTCTTCGGTCCCAACACATATACAGTTAGCACTCCCCTTGACAAGAATGGAATGGTCTTCGGTCCCAACACATATACAGTTAGCACTCCCCTTGACAAGGATGGAATGGTCTTCGGACCCAACACATATACAGTTAGCACTCCTCTTGACAAGGATGGAATGGTCATCGGACCCAACACATATACAGTTAGCACTCCCCTTGACAAGGATGGAATGGTCTTTGTACCCAACACATATACAGTTAGCACTCCCCTTGACAAGGATGGAATGGTCTTTGTACCCAACACATATACAGTTAGCACTCCCATTGTCAAGGTTGGAATGGTCTTCGGACCCAACACATATACAGTTAGCACTCCCCTTGAAAAGGATGGAATTGTCTTTGTACCCAACACATATACATTTAGCACTCCCCTTGACAAGAATGGAATGGTCTTCGGACTCAACGCATATACAGTTAGCACTCCCCTTGACAAGGTTGGAATGGTCTTCGGACTCAACACATATACAGTTAGCACTCTCCTTCACAAGGATGGAATGGTCTTCGGACCCAACACATATACAGTTAGCACTCCCCTTGACAAGGATGGAATGGTCTTCGGACTCAACACATATACAGTTAGCACTCCCCTTGACAAGGATGGAATGGTCTTCGGACCCAACACATATACAGTTAGCACCTTCCTTGACAAGGTTGGAATGTTCTTCGGACTCAACACATTTACAGTTAGCACTCCCCTTGACAAGGTTAGAATGGTCTTCGGACTCAACACATATACAGTTAGCACTCCCCTTGACCAGGTTGGAATGGTCTTCAGACTCAACACATATACAGTTAGCACTCCCCTTGACAAGGTTGGAATGGTCTTCGGACTCAACACATATACAGTTAGCACTCCCCTTGACATGGTTGGAATGGGCTTCGGACCCAACACATATACAGTTTGCACTCCCCTTGACAAGGATGGAATGGTCTTCGGACCCAACACATATACGGTTAAGGCACATCCACCCCTTGACAAGGATGGAATGGTCTTCGGACCCAACACATATACAGTCAGCACTCCCCTTTACAAAGTTGGAATGGCCTTCGGACCCAACACATTAGCACTCCCCTTGACAAGGATGGAATGACCTTCGGACCCAACACATATACAGTTATCACTTCCCTTGACAAGGATGGAATGGTCTTCGGACCCAACACATATACAGTCAGCACTCCCCTTGACAAAGTTGGAATGGCCTTCGGACCCAACACATTAGCACTCCCCTTGACAAGGTTGGAATGGCCTTCGGACCCAACACATTAGCACTCCCCTTGACAAGGATGGGATGGCCTTCGGACCCAACACATATACAGTTATCACTCCCCTTGACAAGGATGGAAAAGTCTTCGGACCCAATACATATACAGTTAGCACTTCCCTTGACAAGAATGGAATGGTCTTCAGACCCAACACATATACAGTTAACACTTCCCTTGACAAGGATGGAATGGCCTTCGGACCCAACACATATACAGTTATCACTCCCCTTGACAAGGAGGGAATGGCCTTCGGACCCAACACATATACAGTTATCACTCCCCTTGACAAGGATGGAATGGTCTTTGGACCCAATACATATACAGTTAGCACTTCACTTGACAAGAATGGAATGGTCTTCAGACCCAACACATATACAGTTAGCACTCCCATTGAAAAGGATGGAATGGTCTTTGGACCCAACACATATACAGTTAGCACTCCCCTTGACAAGGATGGAATGGTCTTTGTACCCAACACATATACAGTTATCACTCCCCTTGACAAGGATGGAATGGTCTACAGATCCAACAAATATACAGTTATCACTCCCCTTGACAAGGATGGAATGGTCTTCGGACCCAACACATATACAGTTATCACTCCCCTTGACAAGGATGAAATGGTCTTCAGACCCAACACATATACAGTTATCATTCCCCTTAACAAGGATGGAATGGTCTTCGGACCCAACACATATACAGATAGCACTCCCCTTGACAAGGATGGAATGGTCTTCGGACCCAACACATATACAGTTAGCACTCCCCTTGATAAGGATGGAATGGTCTTTGTACCCAACACATATACAGTTATCACTTCCCATAACAAGGATGGAATGGTCTTCGGACCCAACAAATATACAGTTAGCACTCCCCTTGACAAGAATGGAATGGTCTTTGTACCCAAAACATATACAGTTAGCACTCCCCTTGACAAGGATGGAATGGTCTTTGTACCCAACACAAATACAGTTAGCACTCCCCTTGACAAGGATGGAATGGTCTTTGTACCCAACACATATACAGTTAGCACTCCCCTTGTCAAGGATGGAATGGTCTTCGGACCCAACAAATATACAGTTAGCACTCCCCTTGACAAGGATGAAATGGTCTTCATACCCAACACATATACAGTTATCACTCCCCTTGACAAGGATGGAATGGTCTTCAGACCCAACACATATACAGTTATCACTCCCCTTGACAAGGATGGAATGGTCTTCGGACCCAACACATATACAGATAGCACTCCCCTTGACAAGGATGGAATGGTCTTCGGACCCAACACATATACAGTTAGCACTCCCCTTGATAAGGATGGAATGGTCTTTTTCCCAACACATATACAGTTATCACTTCCCATGACAAGGATGGAATGGTCTTCGGACCCAACAAATATACAGTTAGCACTCCCCTTGACAAGAATGGAATGGTCTTTGTACCCAAAACATATACAGTTAGCACTCCCCTTGACAAGGATGGAATGGTCTTTGTACCCAACACAAATACAGTTAGCACTCCCCTTGACAAGGATGGAATGGTCTTCGGTCCCAACACATATACAGTTATCACTCCCCTTGACAAGGATGGAAAAGTCTTCGGACCCAATACATATACAGTTAGCACTTCCCTTGACAAGAATGGAATGGTCTTCAGACCCAACACATATACAGTTAACACTTCCCTTGACAAGGATGGAATGGCCTTCGGACCCAACACATATACAGTTATCACTCCCCTTGACAAGGAGGGAATGGCCTTCGGACCCAACACATATACAGTTATCACTCCCCTTGACAAGGATGGAATGGTCTTTGGACCCAATACATATACAGTTAGCACTTCACTTGACAAGAATGGAATGGTCTTAAGACCCAACACATATACAGTTAGCACTCCCATTGAAAAGGATGGAATGGACTTTGGACCCAACACATATACAGTTAGCACTCCCCTTGACAAGGATGGAATGGTCTTTGTACCCAACACATATACAGTTATCACTCCCCTTGACAAGGATGGAATGGTCTACAGATCCAACAAATATACAGTTATCACTCCCCTTGACAAGGATGGAATGGTCTTCGGACCCAACACATATACAGTTATCACTCCCCTTGACAAGGATGAAATGGTCTTCAGACCCAACACATATACAGTTATCATTCCCCTTAACAAGGATGGAATGGTCTTCGGACCCAACACATATACAGATAGCACTCCCCTTGACAAGGATGGAATGGTCTTCGGACCCAACACATATACAGTTAGCACTCCCCTTGATAAGGATGGAATGGTCTTTGTACCCAACACATATACAGTTATCACTTCCCATAACAAGGATGGAATGGTCTTCGGACCCAACGAATATACAGTTAGCACTCCCCTTGACAAGAATGGAATGGTCTTTGTACCCAAAACATATACAGTTAGCACTCCCCTTGACAAGGATGGAATGGTCTTTGTACCCAACACAAATACAGTTAGCACTCCCCTTGACAAGGATGGAATGGTCTTTGTACCCAACACATATACAGTTAGCACTCCCCTTGTCAAGGATGGAATGGTCTTCGGACCCAACAAATATACAGTTAGCACTCCCCTTGACAAGGATGAAATGGTCTTCATACCCAACACATATACAGTTATCACTCCCCTTGACAAGGATGGAATGGTCTTCAGACCCAACACATATACAGTTATCACTCCCCTTGACAAGGATGGAATGGTCTTCGGACCCAACACATATACAGATAGCACTCCCCTTGACAAGGATGGAATGGTCTTCGGACCCAACACATATACAGTTAGCACTCCCCTTGATAAGGATGGAATGGTCTTTTTCCCAACACATATACAGTTATCACTTCCCATGACAAGGATGGAATGGTCTTCGGACCCAACAAATATACAGTTAGCACTCCCCTTGACAAGAATGGAATGGTCTTTGTACCCAAAACATATACAGTTAGCACTCCCCTTGACAAGGATGGAATGGTCTTTGTACCCAACACAAATACAGTTAGCACTCCCCTTGACAAGGATGGAATGGTCTTTGTACCCAACACATATACAGTTAGCACTCCCCTTGTCAAGGTTGGAATGGTCTTCGGACCCAACACATATACAGTTAGCACTCCCATTGACAAGAATGGAATGGTCTTCGGACTCAACGCATATACCGTTAGCACTCTCCTTCACAAGGATGGAATTGTCTTCGGACCCAACACATATACAGTTAGCACTCTCCTTGACAAGGATGGAATGGTCTTCGGACCCAACACATATACAGTTAGCACTCCCCTTGTCAAGGTTGGAATTGTCTTTGTACCCAACACATATACATTTAGCACTCCCATTGACAAGAATGGAATGGTCTTCGGACTCAACGCATATACAGTTAGCACTCCCTTTGACAAGGTTGGAATGGTCTTCGGACTCAACACATATACAGTTAGCACTCTCCTTCACAAGGATGGAATTGTCTTCGGACCCAACACATATACAGTTAGCACTCCCCTTGACAAGGATGGAATGGTCTTCGGACCCAACACATATACAGTTAGCACTCCCCTTGATAAGGATGGAATGGTCTTTGTTCCCAACACATATACAGTTATCACTTCCCATGACAAGGATGGAATGGTCTTCGGACCCAACAAATATACAGTTAGCACTCCCCTTGACAATAATGGAAAGGTCTTTGTACCCAAAACATATACAGTTAGCACTCCCCTTGACAAGGATGGAATGGTCTTTGTACCCAACACAAATACAGTTAGCACTCCCCTTGACAAGGATGGAATGGTCTTTGTACCCAACACATATACAGTTAGCACTCCCCTTGTCAAGGTTGGAATGGTCTTCGGACCCAACACATATACAGTTAGCACTCCCCTTGAAAAGGATGGAATTGTCTTTGTACCCAACACATATACATTTAGCACTCCCCTTGACAAGAATGGAATGGTCTTCGGACTCAACGCATATACAGTTAGCACTCCCCTTGACAAGGTTGGAATGGTCTTCGGACTCAACACATATACAGTTAGCACTCTCCTTCACAAGGATGGAATGGTCTTCGGACCCAACACATATACAGTTAGCACTCCCCTTGACAAGGATGGAATGGTTTTCGGGTTCAACACATATATGGTTTTTTTGGCCATAGAAATGACCCACATATCAGCTACCTACCTCATTAATAAATTATTATCCTTTTACGAACACCTTATGGATTTCATGCGATCAAAGCATGCCCTGGTCTGACAAAATCGATTAAACAAAACTATGATCTCCTGGTGAGCGTTTTGAATATTACCAAAGCTTGTGATTTTGTAACCGACGCCGAATCCGCTGATTTACAGAGATTGTCAAAAGATGGCGCATAGGTTTTGCGTCTATTTCGAAACATGAGGTAAGGCCTTCTTTCGAATCTTTTAATTTAATATCACTTATAGTGATCGCTGAGAATAGAGGATGGAACTATTCAATGTCATTGCTTTTTGAGAATGTCTATCATTATCAAACTGAATATGAAAATAAAAATTAGGAAGGCTTACCACATCAATACCTTTACTTATCTTTCTTATATCTTCACTCAATCATATCAGAGTATCAAGTCTGTTGAACTTGTTGATGGTGTCTGCTGAAGATGAGTAGAGTTCCTCAATGGATGAGTCAATAATGTGGTCTCTCATAAGTAGTTTTTTTCTTTCTTATCTTCACTCAATCATATCAGGGTATCAAGTCTGTAGAAAATATATCAATTAAGAAGTTTCAGAAGATGAGTTTCTTTTAATTAAAAGAAACTCATCTTCTGAAACTTCTTAATTGATATACCTTACTAGAAGAGTCTTTAACCTTTAATCGTTTCTGTAGAAATTGTTGATGGTGTCTGCTGAAGATGAGTAGAGCTCCTCAGTGGATGAGTCAATAATATGGTCTCTCATAAGTAGTTTTTTTCTTTCTTATATTCCTTCAATCATATTAAGGTATCAAGTCTGTAGAGTTTGTTAATGGTGTCTGCTGGGGATGAGTAGAGCTTATCAATGGATGAGTCAATAATGTGGTCTAACATCAGTAGTTTTCTTTTTCTTTCTTATCTTTACTCAATCATATCAGGGTATCAAGCCTGTAGAGATGTTGATGGTGTCTGCTGGGGATGAGTAGAGCTCATTAATAGATGAGTCAATAATATAGTCTCTCATCAGTATTTTCTTTTTCTTTCTTATCTTCACTCAATAATATCAGAGTATCAAGCTTGTAGAACTTGTTGGTGGTGTCTGCTGAAGATGAGTAGAGCTCATCAATGGATGAGTCAATAATGTGGTCTAACATCAGTAGTTTTCTTTTTCTTTCTTATCTTCACTCAATCATATCAGAGTATCAGGCCTGTAGAGCTTGTTGATGGTGTTTGCTGGGGATGAGTAGAGCTCATCAATGGATGAGTTAATACAATAAATAGTGTGGTCTCTAATCATTAGTAAACCTTCTCACCATTTCACCAATACAATCCACCAAATCTAAGCTACAACTGTCGTATACGTTGATACTGTCTATACAGGTTTTCAATTTTACATTGGGGTTTTAATATTCCGTGTTATTTATCTATGTATCATCAATATATACAAAAGGTGGCATATCATTTTCATTTTAAAATGTCTATTTGTTTTTCACCCCAGTACAGAACGTAATGATGGTAATAATAAAGAATAAGCCAAAACACCAGTTTTGGAAAATTCAGACAAAAAGCTAATCTGTACACCATGGTTTTGGCTTTAGTCATAATCTGTACCGGGTATATCCCTCCAGTATGGATAATAGACAATCTTGCAATGTTCATCGGAGTACATGTCTTCCTAACTTTCATCTCATTCTCACAAAATACTTCATATATAAAATATCCATTTACTTAATTACATATTCTAAAACTCAATTGTACAGCTTGCTTATGGTGTCTGCTGGGGATAAGTAGAGCTCATCAATAGATAAGTCAATACAGTCAATAATGTGGTCTCTAACCATTAGTAAAACTTCCTACCATTTGATCTGAGAATTCAAGCACACTAAATATTAAAAAGAATTAATTTTCAGATCTAGTCCTTTGGTCTTTGTATAAGCTTCACATTCATACAGGAATACTGACCCAACAAATTATATTTAAGCATTATTCAATTCCATATTAAGAATAAATATATTTTTCTTCTTCAAGTCAATTTCGAATTGTGGTGTATTTAGGTTGATTTAAAAGTAGAAATATATTTTAGGCTTTATTTATTTAAATGGCTTTTATTATATTACACCGTATTAGATGCAAGCTTAAGAATTACAAGTTAACAATCGAATTATATGATGATAAATTATATGTTATGATATATCTATATATATAAAAATGAATGTTTGTATGTTTGTCTGTTTGTTTGTTGGTTTGTATGTCCGGTATACAAATTCGCAGTAGTTCACTAATTCAAACCAAAATTTCCATACATAGGTAAAAAAAAATACGGGGAAGACGATAGGCTATTTTAAAAAATATATAAATCAATTATTAAAACTATATATTTTTAGTCAGAAAATGATGATGACGATATTGCTGTATCATCTTTGATTATTAGATACATAATTATATCGGGAAAAAATCCAAAAAGCAGAGACCACGGGTGAAACCAGTTCATTATTTTGTACGCAGGAACAAAATTCTAACAGAAAAACATTCATTCGAGCAGAAAACAAAAGCCAGATCATCTTTCTATAAAAATATCGCTTCTCAGAAACAAAGTTTGGAGCGGGACGTTTCACAAGAGTGACATCCACGGTGCCAATTTATAATTGTAACGAATATTATTTGAATAAAAACATTTAATCGGGTAAAACCCGGGCGTTGGCCGGGTCATTCGGCTAGTATAATATATCGCAGACTCTGTGGATTTAATATTATTATTATATTAATATATTATATACAATATTATATTATATAATTAAAATATAAATTTACGAGACGAATGATTGTCCTTCTTTAAATCTATAGTTACATTATCAACGAGCGTGTGCAAGTCAACATTTAGAAGTTCGATGTACTGGGGATGTTGAATATAGATCCTACCTATGAAGCCTCCCATGAAGCCTATAAAGAGAGAGGTACCCAATGGGATATTGTTAGGTACTGTACTAAAAAGGTCCATGAGTCCTAGGATCTACCCCCAATTGACAGAACCATCAAAGAATCCGTGTAATCCGAGAAAGGTTTCACCCACCCCTACCCCCTCTGGTAAAAAGAACGTTCTCCTAATTGGTGGATGGTCGATATTCAGGACACTCGTCTGCTGCCACCAGTTAGGCTTAAGAATATTTTTGTGTTTTAATAATAATAATAATAATAGCTTTATTTTTCAAAAAGGTTACAAGTTTTTCTCTAAAAGGTGTAAAACGAATGGTCAGTCTATTTACAAATTTTTATTTACAATTTCAATAAATAACAACAGTAAAAGTAAACAAAGATATTTACATTTGTTATCTTGACTCCTGGTCAGTGCTGTGGCCCTCGCAGATAATTTTTATGGCCTCTCCTGGTGGCTCCTCGATAAGATGGTCCCCTGGCCTTGATCCATTCTTGTCTGTCAGGTCTCGTGTCATCTGCTCTAGGTCGTTCTCCTGGATCTCATCTATATAATAATATTATTAATAATAATAGAGTTACTAGATAGAAAATACTTGACAATATTACCCACACACAACACATGGATTAAGAATAGCGCGTCTTTTTTTAAATATAAAATAAACGAACTTTCGAGCAAAAAAAAAAAAAAAAAGAGTTTTCTTCTGCCTTTTTTAAACGCTAGAAAGAAATTAATAGAATCTTCCTTTTATTTATCTCATTTTAGGGTAAAAAAAAACAGTTGAAGGGACTTTTTGCTGTAAAGATGCGCAATAGAAGATGTGCATTGCTAATCCGTATTGTAATAGTGTTAAGAAAATTTGATAATACAGGGTATCTCTAAATTCACGTAAAAATTAGTTTTGATAGAAAAGACATACAGTGGTACCTCGACATACGAGCGCCCCAACATACGAGTTTTTTCGAGATACGAACCGACGAGCAAGTGATTTTTTGCTTTTAGTTACGAGCGAAATTCGAGATACGAGTTCGGTTCGGTAGTAACACGCAGTCGCGCCATCACGATCAGTTAGCAGCGTGCTTCCGCTGTGATAAGTTGTGTTTTGTGTTGCGTTTACATTTACAGTTTTAGTCATTTATTTTTATAACCATGGATCGGAAGAAAGTTTGTAAAAAGTCAAGTGCTAAGAAAAAGATGATGAGTGTTGAATTAAAACGTGAAATTATAGAAAAACATGAGCAAAGTGTTCGAGTTGTTGACTTGTCGAGGCAGTATGGCCGTAGTACGTCCATGATATGTTCTGTGCTTAAACGAAAGGAGTCGATAAAGAGTGTAACGCCGGCTAAGGGCCTTACGATGGTTACATTGGTTTTGAGGAGTCAGAGGAGGAGGTTATTTCTACAAGTGAGATAAAGGAGATCTTAGGAATGTGGGAGAGAGTTTCACAGTTCGTGGAAAAAAAAACACCCAGAAAAAGTTGCAACAGGTCGTGCATCTGACATTTTTAATGACACTTGCCTAACTCATTTCCGGAACATTCTGAGAGGGAGGAAGAAACAAACCTCCTTGGACATGTTTTTTTCTAAACGGCCTACAGGTGAAAGCGAGAAAAATGTAGCGAAAAAGGCAAAGACCAGTGAGGATATCTAATTTATTTCTTTACATTCTCTTTTTTGTTTTTGTGCAATAAATATTTGATATTTATAAATACGTTTTTATTATTTAAAACCACGTAACAAAAATAACTGGGGTGACATTTTGGAGGTTGGAACGGATTAATGGTAGTTCAATTGTTTTGTATGGGGAAATTTGCTTCGAGATACGAGTAATTCAAGATACGAGCAAGGTTGCGGAACGAATTAAACTCGTATGTCGAGGTACCACTGTATTTCTAATTGATATTTGTGTGGATTCCTTTTATTGATTCATAGCGTATACATATATATGGCTATATATGGGGCTGAATATATTACACGGTGCCATATATACAAAACAGTCTAAGAATCGATTGTATTACTACACGAGTTATTTCTTGGTCGTGTAATTTCTCGTTATGATCAGAATTGGCTATTCAGATGATTCGATATAACGCTGTTAGACTTTTTTAAAATCTAAATATTAAGAAAAATAGAACAAAGGGTGAAATTGTGCAAGGATCAGGATAAATACAGTATCCTATACTAGGATAAATTAAGAAAAAATACATCTCCTGATTACAATTATTACAATTATTTTATTTCCAAAGCGCTATATCCCACAAGGGATACTTGCGCCAAACAAGGAGAAAAATTTATTTATATAAGTTATTTATATTATTCAACACATGAAAACATTAGAGATCCATATTTTGTAGAACGTATAGAATGTATTTACAAAATGTATTAAACTTTAAATATGATTTTTTATCAGAAATCAAATCGTTAAGTTCACAAACAACTAGTTCATTCTTTATTCTATAATCTTGAAATTCTGGGCAATCGATCAGTAGATATCTTGAGGTTTGTTCCTCAATACCACAAAAACAACTTGAATCCTCCACTGCCTTTATTCTATTTTTAAAACCTTTGAAATTTTCGTGCAACTAAAATTTTTCTATTTGGTCAATTCTGGAATAATTAAAAATCAACGATTAGTTGATATTTATTCCGATAGATGGCGCAAGCTATCAGCAACTTTTAGACGCACGATCAGGAGATGATTTTTTTTCTGAAGTTTATGTCAACAATCATAAGACAATCCATGCCTTGAAGTTTATATAATGGAATTTGGTTGAAAATTTTAATAAAAGAGTACATATGTGCTAGAAAAATTCTTGGAAACTATTTATATCCGATATGTTATTCCATATACATAACCCTATACTTTATATATATATATTTATATATATACAAGGTGCGTTCATTACTTTACAGGACTGCTCTGTATCTTTGAAAAAATAAAACAAATAAAAATACACCTGTTCCATCTTTTTTTCCAATTGTCGAAGCAGGAGATAAAATCACTTTTTCAGAGGATCCTCAAGGTTGCCTTCGATTCAGCTTGTATCATATCAACGTTGTCCTTCCTTTTAACTTCATTTTCAATTTAGGATAGAGGAAAAAGTCATTGGGGGCTAAGTCGGGGGAATAGGGTGGATGAGGGATCTGTATGGTTGAATGCTTGGCCAAGAACTGCAAAACAACATGGGCTGTGTGCGGCCGCGCATTATCGACGTGAAGTATCCAGTCATTGTTTTGCCATCTTTCAGGTTTTTTAAGACGCACTGCCTCCCTTAAGCGCCTCATTATCCCCAAATAAACCTCTTGATTAATTGTACGTCCGAAAGGAATAAATTCATAGTGAACCAAACCGTTAATATAAAAAAATGTAACAAGCAATGTCTTGACTTTGGATTTTGTAAATCTTGCCTTTTTGGGTTTCGGTTCCCCTCTTTCAATCCATTGTCTGGATTAACGTTTGGTTTCCTGGTCATACTGATACACCCATGTCTCATCCCCAGTTATGATTTTTTTGCATCCATTCTGGATCGGTCCGAGTCATTTCAACCATGTTTTTGCAGACATCCATTCTAACCTCCTTTTGTTCTTCTGTTAGAATCCGGAGAACAAATTTTGAAGACGTCCGGATAATGTCCAAATCTTTTGTTACTATTTGATGACAAAGTCCTACAGATAGTCCAGTCTCTGAAGATAAGTCTTTAATAGAAATTCTTCTGTTAGATTTAATTAATTCCTGTATTTTGAGCTTGTTTTCCTCGCAACGTAATGATCTTGGACGCCCAGTATGCTGATCATCGTTTACCTTTTCCCGACCTTTTAGGAAGCGTGAAAACCATTCAAAAGTTCATGAACGGGATAAAGCTGCATCGCCAAAAGCTTCTTTAATCAATTCATACGTCTCAGTAGCACTTTTTTTCAACTTAAAACAAAACTTAATGCACATTCTCTGCTCTTCGAAAATGGCAATTTTAAAATTAGAAATGCGAACCTTACAAGGAAGTTGTTTTGTTCTATTTTAGATCTGCGCGTGCGCCACGAGACTCGTGCTTTCAGTCAGGTGTGGTCGAATGTCCAATATTTAACTCTGTATAAAATATTTTTCTTTAGCTTTTTTATTTAATTTATTTTTTAACCAGTCCTGGAAATTAATGAACTCACCTTGTAGAAGCAATGGGCGCCTCTCCCGTCAAAATAAACGTCAAAAACTGACGCCATCTATTGACCGTCACCGCAAACTAGCGGCATCGGGTCGGTGTCAAAGCCACAACACCAGCTTTGGCAAATTGAGAAGCGTCCACCTAAGGACCATAGTTTGGGATGATGGCCCTCTTCAGTTTAGGACGGACTTTATTCCATGAGATTCACAGTTTGCCAAAGCTGATGTTGTGGCTTTGTCACCGACCCGATGCCGCTAATTTATGGCGACGGTCAATAGATGGCTTCTAGTTTTGACGTCTATTTTGACGGAAGAGGCGATCTTTATAGATGAATATCCTCCCGCGCAGCAAAATTTTCAACTAAATTCTATTCTAGAACGACATTTGAAAATTATCCCACATGTGTTTCTTTTAATCGAAAAATCTAAATTTATTTTAAGGAAAAATAAAGATTATTTCTAACCTTTGGGATGAAGTATGAAAGGATGAATTGTGAAGAGTAATGATAAACGGAAAAATAAAAGTGTCCAGGGATGGATTCCTAAAATAAATTTCGATTTTTCATTCAAAAGAAACACATGCAGGATAATTTTCAAATGTCGTTCTTACAATCATAAGCCGCATTATATTGTATTATAAATTCTATTCTGTATTTAACAAAAATACTCAATGAATAGACCAACTGTATCAAGATAACAAAATCTTATCATCCAACTATAGCTATATATTGATCATCTCGGAAGAATTCTGATTGAGAATGAAAACTAATCAAAAGACATCTTCACTTGAAAAGTAAGAAAACGGCTAATAAATGTGAATAATAACGTTTAATAAAAGTCTGTAATTGATCTATATCTTCTCGAAGAGATAAGAATCCTAAAAGTAATTTGAAGCTATCAAGAATTCGATGTTGTTAATTAGAAAGAAATTGGAGGAGTTAATTCATTTTTTACCCATTCTACTTCATCTCAATTAAAAGAATTAGATAATTAGACTGAAATTAAAAGAGTTTCACCTACAATTCTTCTTTTTTATTTCTTGTGAAAGTCACTTTCTAAGAAAGTGATTTTTACATTGCGTAGAAAACATGGAGAAAAGAGTGGGCGGAAATGAGTTTTAGAATTCTTTTATAAAAATGGTATGGAACTGTATATAGAGAAAGTGAGAAAAAATTATCTTTCTATATATAAATTTAAATATATAATAGACTATATTAATAATTAAAAATTACTAATTAAATATTATATCATCTCTATTTACTCTATCGTTTGCTTTTTAAAAAGATTTTAAGGATTTTTTGTGATTCTTTCGTAGTTAACTCTCTTTTGTTACTGTGTTCTTGTTCATAATAGAATTTTCTCTTTATTAGCCTTTTTTTTTTTTGCTAATATCAGTCTCTATTTTCCCTTTTGATCTTTCTCATTTAACGCTAGTCATTTATAGTAAGCTTTTGTACAAGAATTCTGAATAAAGAATTTATAATCCCATATATAATAAACATATATAGGGGGGGGGGGGGAGAAGTCCGACCACACCTCCCTGCGGTCCCCCCTGGACCCTTGGAATATTTGACCAAATTCTGGTTCGTTTCCAAAGTGTCTAACGTGGCAACGGCACCCATTTTCCATTGAAGAGCAAGATAGTGGATATTGCTGCTGCTGTGATGGAGATGCATGGAGACATCTGAGACTCTTCTTTGGACACGACAACAACAACATATATATTACAAAGTGATGCATGGAGACATCTGAGTCTTTTCATTGGACACGACAACAACAACATATTTATTACACAGGCTACAAAAATTTGCATCACCTAGAAATACTAATGTAATATTTCTGTAATTTGATGAGCTATATAATGGTAATGTGAAAAATAATTGGTATTGAATTTTTGAAAAATGTAAATGAACTTATTGATATACACAGCTTTTATCAATTTGGGGTGTCCTCCTTTGGCACATATACATGTAACTACGAGGTGAGACATACTGCCATAGTTTTGTTATGGCTTCTTATGGAATTCTAAACCAAGCTATTTACCTTTTTGCCGATTCTGTTGAAGATTACTTGGCTGTGGAGTTTGACAGATTTTCCTTTCCATAATGTCCTTTACATGTTCAATTAGGTAAAGATATAGGAAACATGCGGGCCAGGAAAGGATGTCAACATTTTGAAGGAAGGCTTGTGAGATGTTGGCTGTATGTGGTCGGGTATTATCTTGTTGGAAAATGACAATAATCTGCTCAAGAAATGGTAACAGACCAGGTTATAACACATCTGCAATGTATAAATGAGCAGTTATTGTGTCTTGAATAAAGACTGAAGGGGTTTTAATTTCATAGCTGATACCATCTCACACCATTAAGCCAGGAGTTCTTGCTGTATGCCTTTCTACCATAGTCCTGATGGGATTTTTCTAAGGGCCTACTTTAACATGTATCCTACCGTCATTAACCAACAAATTCAATTTTGATACATCATGAAAAAAATGACAGAATGAAATTATATATTTGTTGGGAAAAAATTATGGAATCGTAGAGGAAGAAAAGGATCCTTTATTACCTAAAGGTATAAAACTATAAAAGAAAAAAAAAATATCATAAAAAAATCATACATCAGCAGCTCACGCCGGCCTGCCCTATTCACTTAACCGCTAGCCTACCCAACAATCCAGAGAGAAATAAGGATAACCCAGGCCCCTGGAGCGCAAGAAACGCCAACTGCCCGGGCTGTCCAGCTAACTAGTAGAAACCAGTTACTCTAGATTATATTTATATAGAGCCAATTGCAGAGCCGAACCAGCTGGTCAGGAAGTTCCATGCCTGCAGAGAACCCGGGAGTCCAGCTAACGAGACTGGGTCGAAAGATATCTTTCCAAGCAGCAGGGCTGTCTGCATTCTGTGTCGCATAAAAGCAGGGCATCTGAATAGAAGGTGGTCCACAGTCTGTTGTTCCTCCATACAATGTGGGCAAGATGGGTCTTCACCAGGATGCCAGAGAACCAAGTCTGCCCGAACATGGCCATGTCCTGTAAGTAAGGTGGTGGTGACTTCTCCAGGACAGACCTTAGGGAGGAATCCCAACATTCCAACAAGGCTATGCTATATAAGCAGAGATGTCAATCTGCATAGGCAATACTAAAACTATGCAAATATCTGCATATCAAATATCATAGAAATATCTGCAATTGTCAATTTCAACAATATTTTTAGTATTTTTAAACATTAAGAGTATGAAACTCAAAATATTCATTGCTTAAACCCTATCCCTCTAGTTCTTTCTCTGAAGAATTTTAGATTTATAACAAAACATTTATTTAGGACGTTAATGGATAAAATCATGCGAGTGCCAATTAATTTATTGTAAACGAACACGAAACAATCTAAGATTTCTAAAAGGTTTCTTTAATCTAAAGCTAAGAAATATTGCCTAACACTAGCTAGCTAGTAGATTGGGAAAATATACACAAGTACTATATGAGCAATATTCAAACATATAATAAACAATTTTAGATTTTAAAAAACGACATCATACTGTTGGATGTTATTGTCAAATATTATATTTATTCAATGATTGTAATAAGCTGTGACTTAAAGTCTGTGGTCTCAGGAATATATATATTATAAATATATATGTATATTAAAATATTATTCTATTTAAAATTATATTTCATGGATCCAAATACTCTGTTAAATCGACCGCCAGAGGTCATGCTTCCCCTTTAAAAACTCATTGTTGTTCTTCCCCGATGGCCGGCTCAAAAATTTGTACATTATGTAAATAATATTTTGTTTTTCTTATTCTACTCGCCTTAAACCAGGCATTACTTTTATCAAATTATGTATTTTATATATCCCTTAGCTCCAATAAAGAAATCTCTGATCAAACCTATTTTATTATTATAGTTTCAAGATTTTAACCACGACTGCATTTCCATACCATAATCCTCAACATGATCTAAATTCAAGCAGAAAATCTCATTCATCTTTATTTATAACATATATATATATTAAAAATAAGGCCTATTTTGGATTTTAATACGATTATTTATTAATCCGATATTTCGATGGATCAATCTTCCATCTTTTACGAGGTGTTTTGCCGTGAAGCACGCAGCAGGTCGCGTGCCCCAGGTGAGCCACTAGACGTCTTCCAATATATAGTTGAGAGTTAATAGAGATATGTGGTTAGAGAGGTGTGTGGTTAGAGAGATGTTATTTTATTAGTAATGTTTACTTAGATATATTTAGTAATTTATGCTTATTATTTTTGTACCTTCAATAAAGAAGATTTATATTTTAGAAGAGAAGTAAGTATTGAGATCCACCACCAACACATACTACGCTCAAAATTAGCAATATCCATAAAAGTCCAAAATCCTGATACCATTATTTTATTTATTATCATTACAATCCATCATATCAAGATTGAAAACCCTTCAAAATACTATTTCCAACCAATCCTCAATAAATAATCTTCAACAATTATTATTTCCAATCAATAACAAAAGCCATTTGAGATATCCAAAATAGATAACAAAAGCCTTTCATTATAAACATCACTTTGAATAAAAAGATAACTGAAAATAACACAAAACTTTGTAATAAAATTTTTATAGAAGAATCAACCTCATAACTAATTGATAGCTAGCTGAAACTAACAGAATATTTAAATGCCTCCATCATTGGGTAATTACACAGAAAAGCAGAAGACCGAACCTCTTGGCAAAAACATTAAACCAGACGACAACCAATCTCTACGCTAATGAATTAACAAAAACGCTATTCTAATTAGTCGACGACTTTAAAAATTCAGCAGCAGCGCCTCTAAACTTTACCATCCTTCATCAGTTATTTGAGTAAAATAGGATCGAACGCATCCTCCTCTCTCTCTCTCTGCAAGAAAAAAAAATCCATGTCTGGATTAGATTCCAGATCCTCTCGGCCAACTAATCTTGCTGACGGTGAATTTGCAAGGCGCTCTCCCATCTCTCTTGAAATTGAACCGTTTCATTATTTATTCTCCCTTGTTTCAGTTTCTTTTTTTGTTGGATTTAGTGTTTTGAGGTTTAAATGTTTCGTTGTATATTTGGTTATGTTTGCCTGTTTACATCTGTAGTGTTATCTTCATATGGTATTCAACTCTATAGGGTAATGATTACCAAATATATCGAGGTCGTAGAAGACCAAAGTTCTAATTTCTTCATAGTGTATTTACCTCTACATCAGAGTGGTTTATGTTTAAAATATAAAACTTTATTTTGTCTATGTATGTACGTGTATCATAATCATTTTCTGTTTCAGACGGTGTTAAGGCAATTATATCTATAGAATCGTATAATTCTCTTTGTAATTCTATTACAAGACTTCTACAAATCCTATTTGATGTCTACATTCTATCTTTATCTCTTCTCCTCCTGTATATTCCACCTGCCTCATTTCACTGCAGTATTTGAAAATAAACTGTGAGTTGAAAATATATATTGAAATGTATAGAATCACTTGAAGAACGCCTTTGCCGGTCCCAAGCCCGGATGAAAAAGAAGGAGAGGGAGCAGTAATGTAGGCGCCATCCCGACCAGAGAGCCACAGATAAACAGATTATAAACGCACAGAATATAGAATCCGAGCTCCCCAGTAGAAGGAATACCCGGAAGACGACGGTACTCTCTGTTATATGTGTTGTTCATTATTATTATTTTGTTTTAATAAACGCTACTAAATTATTTCATTGGATCCTCTCTTTCTTTTTCCCAGTAAGAAACGCCTACGGAAGCCAACAGAAATTCAGAAGTGGGATGGTCCTGAAGAAAATTGAAGATTCACTGGAATAATTTGGAAACGAGAAGGACGTGGCGCGGTGACCGATCAACGTAAGAGGAGTTGCATGGTATGTACGAAATTTAATTACCTATTCCTAAAAGTATTATCGCAAAGTATCGCGGTAAAAGTATTATTACAAGTCACCTCGACAAAAGTATTATCGCAAAGTATCGCGGTAAAAGTATTATTGCAAGTCATCTCGATAAAAGTATTATCGCAAAGTATCGCGGTAAAAGTATTATTGCAAAATCATCTCGATAAAAAGTATTATTGCAAAGTATCGCGGTAAAAAGAAAAAAAAGTATTGTCTCAAAATTACTAAAGAAAAGTTGATTTCGTTTAAAGAAATAATTGAAACAGTACGTATCTGGTTTAGTCAGTTTTATTTGTTTATTTTAAAATTTTTTGCTTTGTTTATTTTTCCTTTTGAAAAACATGACTTATTTAGCGAAAGTAAGGAAATGCGATTTGAGCAAGTTGGCGTATGAACTCGGCGAGGTAGTACCGCCAGAGAGCAGGATCGTCGACTTAAAACACCTTATTTTGAATAGCCAATCTTACGAAGAAGAGTTCGCAAAGCAACTGTTGGAGACTCTGATCGAGGATCGGGAACGAATCGAGGAGCGGGAACGAATCGAGGATCGGAAACGAATCGAGGATCGGGAACGAATCGAACGGGAACGAAAAGAACAAATGGTAATGGAATTCGAGCTTGAGAAGCTGCGCATCCAGACTACACGCGGAAACAACGATACGTCTCGAAGTACCAGCAATGACGCACATTACGAGATACGTAAACTGATGCCCAAGTACGAGTCGAAGGACAATGATTTGAGTTTTTACCTAATTCTTTTCGAAAGACAGGCAAAGCGACTAGGATTGGATGAAGACCAATGGGCGTTCAGCCTCCTAGGATTGCTACCTTACGAAATGACTCAATTAATCGCTCGGGAGACAGAAGAACAAAGCGGCGATTATAGGTTCGTGAAAAGGTTGCTCCTAAAACGGTACAAGTTGAGCCCCGAACAATTCAGACAAAAATTCGAGAAGCACGAGAGATCTCAAAAGGGTTCCTGGAGAGACTTCGCTTTCGAATTGCGAGGATATTTCAACGAATGGATCGAAGGAATGAACGTGGAAAATTTCGACGCCCTAAAGGATTTGTCCGTCACTAACCAGCTAAAGAAAAAAGTTCCAAATGTGCTGCGTAATCATCTCATTGACGATTGGACCAAGTTAAACAACCCAGATGAGTTGGCGGATAAACTGGACGAGTACGAAAATGTTCGCACCGAGATGGGACCTCCGCATTGGAATGCGAAACACCTCATACCACCGTCGTTTCAGCAGAAATCTGCGAGATTCCCCAACCAAAGCGAAGTTAAAGAGACTAAACAAGGAACGAATGTTTCGGGTCAAGACGCTGCAAGGAACGAAATCAGTGAAACGTACCCTAACACCTTGAGGAGAATGGTCAACCGTACGATCAGAAACGACAAGGGAGAACCGAAGTGCTTCAACTGCAATCAGTTTGGACACATTGCCAGAGACTGCCCAGCACCCAGGACTACGTTGACATGCCGAGGATGCGGTCAAACGGGACACAAGGAAAGGAATTGCACAAGACCCAAAGAAGGACTAAAAGTAGCCAACCTGGAAGTCGAAGGACTGGAGACTGTCCCGCCAGATGTATATTTGAAGGATGTCAAGATCGACAACAAGGAAACCGTGAAGGCAATGATAGACACCGGGATCAGCAGTTGTCTAATGAGAGAATCGGTCGCAAGGAGGATCAGCGTCGACATCGAACCAGACTCGACTAGTCTGTACGGCATCGGTAACCAGACTGCACCAGCTGCCAGGACCGTTGGGAAGACGACAGTCGACCTGGAGATTGATGGCATCGTCGGAAGGGAAATCGCTGTATTCATTGTCAACGATGATGCCCAACCCTATGACCTATTAATTGGAAGAACATGGACAGATCTGCCCTACGTATCCTTCGCCAGAATTGGTAAAAACTTGCACTTTGGCTATTCATCCGAATTTCCGTTTGCTAATCTGCAAGAAGAAATCAAGTCGCGTCGCATCGAACTGAGAGCAACCGAAACTGTTCAGTTGGAGAGCGACTCCATTAACTTTACAAGTGCAATCACAGACGAGGTAAAGGACGGATATGTATTGTTCACAGGAGTAGATGACGCCTGTGTCGATTCCCTATTGGAAGTGGTCGATGGAAAGACGACCGTACCCATCATCTCAGCTGGCAAGGGCAAGTTGAGAGTAAGGAAGAACTAATGTGTAGGGCGAGTTGAACTACTGAACCTTGATGATATTGTTGTTAACCTGGACGTCGCAGAGGATTCGTTTCAGACTAAAAATGAAGAGAAGAGGGAAGGACAAGACCAAATGAAACGTAAGCGCCCCATACTGCCTGAGGACATCAACGTCAATCATTCTCTGACTTCGAAAGAGAGACAAGAAATCCTAGATGTAGTAAACGAGTATAGAGACTGTTTCGCTCTTGGCATGGAGGAATTAGGGTGCACCGATGTCACCAAGATGGACATTAAGGAGGTTGATGGAAGCAAGCCAGTCTGTCTGAGACCGTATAAGACGACTGCAAGTGAACGCGAAGCAATCAGGGAGATTGTCAGAGAGTGGAAGGACAATGGAATAGTCACGGAAACTAGATCACCCTACGCTAGTCCCGTCCTACTTGTGAGGAAGAAAACTGGAGATCATCGTCTGGTGGTAGATTATAGGAGACTCAACATTCAAACAGTTAAGGACAAGTTCCCATTACCAAGGATAGACGACCTTCTGGAAGGCCTAAGGAATGCGAAATTCTTCACCACTCTGGATCTGGCGCATGGATATCTGCAGATACCACTGACCGATAAGGCAAAATTAAAGACAGCATTCATCAGCCCAGATGATACAGGTCAATTCGAAAGGATGATTTTTGGACTCTCCAACGCACCAGCTGAATTCCAAAGACTGATGCACACTGTCCTAGGTCCGCTGCTGAACAAGAAGGCATTCTGCTATCTCGACGACGTGATTATCCCGGCAAAGGATTGGCGGGAGATGACCGAAAGGTTGAGGGAAGTCCTCGAAAGAATAAGATCAGCGAAGTTGACACTGAAACCCTCCAAATGTGAGTTCGGAAGGAGGGAAGTTGAGTTCTTAGGGTATGTCATCAGTACAGGCGGACTTAAGCCAGGCCCAAGAAAGATCAAGGCGATAGAAGAATCTCCAGAACCCAAGAATGTCCACGACATACGACGCTTTCTGGGACTGACGAACTTCTTCAGACGATTTGTAAAGGACTTCGCGAGGAAAGCAGAACCGCTAAGCAGACTTACGAAGAAAGGTTCACAATTTGAATGGAAGGAAGAACAGCGAAGGTCATTTGGAGGACTACGAAAGGATCTGGTCGAATATCCGGTACTAGCTCATTACAACCCTGAACTCAAGACAGAAGTACATTGCGATGCGAGTGCTGAGGGATTAGCAGGAATGGTGCTACAGATGGACGAAGACTGCAAATGGCGCTTGGTCTACTGTGTGAGCAAGAAGACAACAGAGGCCGAGAAGATGTACCACACAAGCAAATTGGAGCTGATGGCGATAGTGTGGACCTTGGATCGACTACGTCAGTTCCTCGTAGGAATCAAGTTTACAGTGGTTACAGATTGCCAAGCACTGGTCTACATGAACGCGAAGAAGACTACAAATCCTCAGATAGCGCGATGGTACAATCTGATTCAGGAATACGATTTCGAAATTCGACATAAACCAGGGGAGAAGATGGCCCACGTTGACGGAATGAGTAGAGCTCCAGTCGACGACCCTAGAGACACGATGGAGGAAATCGTGGAGAAAAACCTTGAAGTGTGCCTCACAATCACACTGGAAGAACAAATCTTGATGATTCAGCATTCCGACCCTGAATTGAGAGACCTGATCCAGATCTTTCGAAAGGACCCGTGTGATAGGACAGTAGGAGAACAAAATAGAATTAACGACTACAGCTACAAAGGAGGCAGACTTTTCCGCATGGTGAAAAATGGAGAAGAGGAACGAGCCCTGTATGTTATACCCAAAAGTATGAGGAAAAGCTTAGTTGTCAAATTCCATGATCTAATGGGACATTTTGCGACTGAAAGGACTGTCAACAAAATTAAGGAATTGTACTGGTTTCCTTCTATGAAGAGGTACGTTCGACGCCATGTGGCTATGTGTCTCGAGTGTCTATTTAACAAAGTTCCCGGTGGAAAACAACAAGGCTTCCTACATCCCATTAAGTCAGGCAAGAGACCGCTTTCCATCGTACACATGGACCACGTAGTGTTTAGTGATTGTCGATAATCTGACAAGATTTGTCCGATTAAGCCCTGTAAGGAATACATCGACGCAGAACGTCCTGAAGGTAATGAAAAGTTTTGTGAATGATTTCGGACTACCCGACAAGATCATCAGCGACAGAGGGTCATGTTTTACCTCAAGGCAATTTGAAGAATTCTGTCGAGGAAATGGAATACATCATACTCTGAACTCTACGAAACATCCGCAAGGGAACGGGATGGTCGAAAGAGTGAACCGAACAGTATTGTCCACTATAGCAACCAGTATCGAGGATCCGCGACGGAAGGATTGGGACCTGAAGATCAAGGAGGTAGAGCGAGACCTGAACAATGCGGTGAACAAGACGACGAATAAAACACTGTTCGAAACACTCCACGGCTATTCCCCTCAATTCCACGATGGGATACTTAGAAGATTAGCCGACGAAGACGTGGACCCATGGACCGAGCCGGATAGAATTCAAGAGAGTGTGAGAACCCAAATTGAGAATAAACAAGAAATTATGAAGACATACTACGATAAGAAGAAGTGCCGTACAATCCAATTCGAAGTAGGAGAAATTGTAGTGATGAGGCATGTACCCAAAATGACGGGTGAACCAACCAAGGCACAACCCAAATATGATAATTACCGAGGTTCTGCCAAGCGACACGTATAGAGTGACTCAGTTAAGCGAAAGAACCAGTGGACGGTTCTACACGACAACGGCCCATATCAGTCAACTGAAGTCTTGGCACAGTGAAGAAGATGATTCAGCTACAGAAGAAAGTCCGGACGAGGAGCCAGAAGTAGAAGATACCCCCCGACGCAACCCACGACGTTCCTGCAACGCAAGGTTCAATCGAGGACGATTGAAATCCAGGAATGGCCGAATGTAGGCGCCATCCCGACCAGAGAGCCACAGATAAACAGATTATAAACGCACAGAATATAGAATCCGAGCTCCCCAGTAGAAGGAATACCGGGAAGACGACGGTACTCTCTGTTATATGTGTTGTTCATTATTATGATTTTGTTTTAATAAACGCTAGTAAATTATTTCATTGGATCCTCCCTTTCTTTTTCCCAGTAAGAAACGCCTACGGAAGCCAACAGTAACAAGCTCGCTAAAAAAACCTGGGTTCAACTTGCCCGGCTGATAGTACCCTGTAAGGGCTCCTAATCCAGGGATACAGAATGAGCAGCGTTTGTACTCCATGATAGGAGCGTCTGTTCCTCATGTCAAAGGCGGCTATCTTTTGGAGCTAAGTCGGCCTGCCACTGAGTAGTGCTCCCAGTCTTAATGACAAAGGCAGACGCATTCTACTTCACCCAGACACTATCAAGGGTCACAACTTGATACCCTAATATGATTGAGTGGAGATAAGAAAGAAGAAGACTTGAAGAACGAGTAGAACAGCATAAATCCTGATTACAAAGTAATAAACAATTATTAGTAGAGTACTCTATCATAGCCAATCATATCCCAGACTGGAACAACAGTGAAATAATATACCAAAACATCCTTTTTTTTGCTTATCCCTAGTACACGTGGTACAGGCCATGATAATCATGGTGGGTAGTTAGTGACTGCTTTTACTGTAAGTGTACCACATGTCTACACATGTGAAAAGCAGTTTGACTTTGCACTTACAAATTTGCCAGAGCCCCGTTTAGTTACTTGCACTCGCTGGTGGGGTTGGACTTTTGCAAGAATCGGAGGCCATTGGACCATTTTTTTTTAAACAGAAAAAAGTGTCAAATGCGGGAATCGAACCCGGGTCGTAGTGGTCGAAAACCAAACGGTTTAACCAGCCTTCCACCGACCCCCCCAAAACATCCCTACGTAACAAGAAAGATTATAGAAACTCTAAGGTGGATCTTAATAATAAACAAAATAGTATTATCCTCTCTCTATATGCAAATTTATAAACCCAATTCGACCTCAGAAAAACTTAACAGTTTACCCGGGCAGCATTATGAAAATATACATCTACGTTGTGAGTTTGAGTCGTATGAATTATTGATGAATTATATTTTACCTGACGAATGGCCCGGGCAACGCCCGGGGTTTACCCGAGTGCGAATATATTTTAAACACGTTGTCTTGGGTGGTCGCTATAGACAGGGTGGTCTGTATAGACAGGTGTATGTATCACACAGCCGATAACAGGGTTGTCTAGGGTGGCCGCTATAGACAGGGTGACCTGTATAGACAGGTGGATGTAACACACTGCTGATAACAGGGTTGTCTAGAATGGCCGCTATAGACAGGTGGATGTAACACACTGCTGATAACAGGGTTGTCTAGAGGGGGGCAGGGAGGACACGTGTTCCCTGGCAGCCAATGGGCGCGCATTCTATCCGTGAGCTTCAGACAGACAGACAGAATAAGGCAATTATATAAGTAGATGTACTTAATACAAATTGTTTAAAGTTAATATGTTAAGTTTGTAATTATTCCTATTTTTTAATTCATAGAAGCATTTTTATGGCAGACACATTCAATGTTTTTTATCATCATCATTAAAAAATATTTATTTTTTTTTTAGTTATTTATCAAATCATTTGCAATTGTAGTTTCTCTTTTGTTTTGTTGTGTTCATTTTTAAGCAATAAAATATATAGAACTAAGTTGTAATATTCAATTCAAACATATGGAACCAACATTGATTCATTTTTAAAACAAAGCAAAATTATAAGCTTATACAACTTTCACTTTTTCATACACAAATATATTAAAATATAAGATAGACCTCATTATTTTTTCTCCTTTACTATTTTAAGATATTTACCTTATTCTGATTGTAATTTTTATAATAATTTTCTCATGCACAAATTTCTCCCACCAACTTTGTATTTTAAATTATTGAAACTGTGATATTATAACACTATGCGGCGCTGAGTTTGTGTATACAAAAATGTAATGCCTCGATAAAGGTTGGCGTTCAGCCAACCGAAATATTGGCAAATAAATATTTTATTCAATATATACCTTTTTATTATCTAATAGATACATATGTTTTGAAAATAGAGCATTCCAATAAATGAATCTTTAATTAAAAAAGCATATATTGGATCAAAATATCATTTATTTTACCAATATTTCAGTTGGTTGAACGTCAACCTTTATTAAGTATTATAACATATTAAAAGTTGACATATATTAATGTGTTATAATATTTTGATAAAGGTTGACATTCAGCCAACTGAAATATTGGTAAAATAAATGATTTTATGATCCAATATATGCCTTTTTATTTAAAGATATATATGTATAGATGGCGCAAGCCATCAGCAACTTACAGTTGCACGATAAGGAGATGCCTTATCCCAGTACAATATCACATTTGTACAATTTTTTCACATTGTGTAGCGTTCTCACGCAATTCTGGCCTTAACTACCCGTTTCATGATTTTTCAGGATGCCTTAA
This sequence comes from Cordylochernes scorpioides, assembly GCA_030710605.1. Taxonomy (NCBI): domain Eukaryota; kingdom Metazoa; phylum Arthropoda; class Arachnida; order Pseudoscorpiones; family Chernetidae; genus Cordylochernes; species Cordylochernes scorpioides. Next base: position 87,467,965 of record CP092872.1, on the reverse strand, counting down.
TGACCAATTTTTGGTCGTTGAGGTACAGCTTGCACCACGCTGATGAGGGCCAATAGCCCGAAACGCGTCCGTGGTTAGCTTTTCTTGATTAATCAAGAATGGGTATCTGGCCAATTCTGGAATAATTAAAAATCAACGAGAATAGTTTATATTTATTCCGATAGATGGCGCAAGCCATCAGTAACTTTCAGTTGCACGATAAGGAGATGCCTTTTTCTTAATTTATGCCCCTTATCCCAGTACAATATAACATTTGTACTATTTTTTCATATATGTATATGTACATAGATTTTTTTTAATAGTTAGCATCAGGCGGCGTTTTATTCGTTTATATAAGTTCTCCTGTAGAAGGGCAGAGATGCCTGAAAACTTGAGACTACGTTAATAGAAATGAAAAGAAACTCATATTGAAACCTGTGGTATTGTTTAATAAATCTTTATAGTATATATTTATAATAATAATTTTGATAATACCTTAGTATAAATAACACAAACAGATGAAAAATGTAATTTGAAAGAAACCATTATAAATCGACATACAAAGCGAATACAAAGAAAAAATCAATAATTCCAACAAATCAAAAACAAATTAATTTTACACCAAAAGAAATGGTGAAAGAAAAGCGGTTAAATCCATTCAACAAAGACATTCTTGCCTTTAAAAACACATCTCGAATTATCAAAAAGAAAAAAACGTTTACTTCCGTACTGAAGAAAGAAAAGAAGGAAAAATTCGCCCATTACGAGCTTATGATGGACTCTGTTGAAAGTAACAAAAGAAGAGGAGTTTTAAAAGGGAATCAGCAACCCTGGCGACGATCTGCTATGTAATTGGCTGGCTAGATACACTCGCTATTCCCTAATTGGTTGGCTAGGATTACCTTCACCATTTTCTTACCATTTATTTACTTCTTGGCACAGAAATAAAACAAGTTTATTTAAGCGAGATCACAAAAGTTAACTTGTTTATTTATACAGAAAATAGTTAACGTGTCTTCTTTTAAACTTTTCACTCTTAATTGGGTTAGCATTTTAACTACAAAGGTAATTATTATTTAATAGTGTAGAAAGAGAGGAAACATTTTTTAAAAAATAGAGAATGAAGAGTATAGTATTAAATATATGAATTCGTTAATGGGTGTATTTGAAGTCTTATATAGAACTATGCCAACTTTTCATTGTATTAGAGATATTTGAGATAAAGATTGCTGAAATTTCAAATATATATATATTTTACAAAATAATTAGATTTGAAAAGATTTCTGTTGATTTTTGATCATCTTGAGGATTATGCTATATTAATGCAGTCGTGGTTGAAAATCTTGAAAGTATGATAATAAAAATAGTAAATATTAGAAATAGCTTTAATTGAGCTTATAGAATATAAAATAAAACATAATTTTCTAAAAGTAATGCCTGATTTAAGGCGTAAGAATAAAAAATGAAAAACTTATTTACATAATGTACAAAGATTTGAGCCGGCCATCGAGAAACAACAACAATGAGTTTTTTTGGGGAAGCCTGACCTCTGGCGGTCGATTTAGAAGAGTAATTGTATCTATGAAATATAATTTTAAATAAAATAATACTTTTATATAACATATATATTAAAAGCAAAAAAAAAGGTATTAGTTTATTTTTGTTCTACTAGATGGCGCTCTGCAATCTAAAAATGTTAATATGAGCGTGGTTAGTATAGGTCCTTTTTTTTAAATCTACACCTTATCTCTTTTTTATATATTTTTACACATACATATATGTAGTAATATATGTCAATATACACTAGATTTTCGTATGTTCCATAATTATAAATAGTGTTCAATTTACAAGAGAAGAAATCGCCATCAATATTGAAGAAGGAATCAAAGTTTACGGTGAAGTGTTTCTTTTATAAACTCGTCGCTGAAAACTTTGATTCCTTCTTCAATATAAATAATGTAGCAGCCCTAAATGTAGATACAATTTAACCATTATGTAATACAAAATATGATAATAAAGTTTTATTGAGAGTCTGTCGCACTCAAAACAGAAAAAGGTTCGATTATACAAG
>CP092872.1:87427689-87462361 GCA_030710605.1 Cordylochernes scorpioides | reverse complement strand
GTTGATTTTCTTGGTTTGAAATATTTTTTGTATCTGAGTGGCGTAAGATTTGTCTTAGATTTTGTGCAGATTGATATGTTGTAATTATATTATATCTCTTTAAAATTCGGGGCAATTCTCTCCGAACCGTAGCTATATGGAATAGCGCAATATCTTTTTTGAGACTGATCACGACTATTATTTGAAGGTATATCTCTCTGTTTATAAAAATGTTTTTCAATAAAATTTTTTGGATAATTATTATTTATTAATTCTTTGAAATTTCTATTTCTTTCTTCTGTTGTACTATTTCTATTTGAATGGTGTGTTTCTATTCTTTTAGAAAGAGATTTCACCACGGCTATTTTGTTATGTATGGGACCAAAGGAGCTAAAATTCAAATAGTTTCCGGTGTGAGTGGGTTTCCTGTAAATGCAAGTTTCGATGTTATATTGATTCCTTTTAAGCTGGATGTATATATATATATAGATATATATATATAGAGAAGTATAAATACTAGAGATAAAACATTGTGGCCTGTTCAGTGATTTGCTAACCATGACGTATGCATGAAGGAACGTGTGGCCATTGGATATGCGTCGGACCTGGAGGCTGTTGTTGGGTGCTGCACTGCCTGGAGTATAGGAGCTCTATGTTTACTTTCTTCCTGTGGTGAATCTGTATAAGACCGGTGGTCTTAATAAAGCTTTGTGTGTATTATAAGTATTGTATGGTATTATTATGAGTCCGTCTATGGTTCTACATATAGTAACATAGTTGTTCCAATGGAATATTTCTCACTAAATGTTGTTGTCTTGATGGTATTTTGTCTTTAGTGCCTCAAGTGATGAGTTTATTTATTTCTTGATATTACCACGCAATCCAGTTTCTACTTGACTTTTTCTTTACCTCGGTATGAGAGGAATCAAAATATACAACAACAGCTTTATTATGACATTTCCGTCCTGTAAGGACTTGCCAAACATCATTTTCATGGAGAAAAAGAAAAAAGAAACATAAACAAAGGAGAGAAGGGAAATGAAAAGGAATGAAAATATATGTAGTTACTTTCTGAAATTTTTCTCAAAAGGTTTAAACAGCAAAATAAAACATCTCCCACGTGGTCTAGTGGCTAGGATACCTGGCTCTCACCCAGGAGGCCCGGGTTCGATTCCCGGCGTGGGAATTTTTTTTTTCTAAATACAGTAATCCCTCGTTAAGACGAACTCAACGGGAGAACGAAATACCCTTTTCGTCTTAAAAGAATATATACCGAATTCGTATAAACCGAATTCGTATTAGACGAATTGAATTCGTGGTATCCGGGGGTTGTACTTATGTACTACTGATGAGTAAGAAAACTACATTTCTGAGGAATAACGAATAGATTTATTTGAAAACAATATTAATGAAAATATTTTATAATTTTAAGGAACAACAATTATGTATATGTATGTACATAAAGTATTTTATTTTAAAAGACAATATGGATAATATAATCACAATGTAAGGAAATAACATGAGAATATAAGTTTATTTTAAAACACAAATAAAAAAGAACAACAAAAGAAACAACTTGCATAATATACTTGGTACATACAATGTTTATGTGTATGCAGCATATGCAGTATGCATAGAGTATTCTATATCTGGGTTTTCTCTGCAGGCTTCAGAAAGTCTGTTATAGTTTTTTGGTGGTATTTGATTGGGCACTGTTTCAGACACTCCCTTCTTATTTTATCCAGGTCATCTTCAAAATGAACATCAATATCCGCAGAGGTTTTGGACAGCTTCTGGAGGGTTTCGAGGGCCGCGATTACTTCCCCTCTAGTAGGCATCATTATCTCTTCTTTCACCTCATCGTCTTCTGTTTCTTCTTCTTATTTCTTCTTTTCTTCTAATTCGGGTGAACCGCAAATTTCCAACCCTTCATCCAGGGCAACATACTCCAGGAAAGTCAACGTCTCAGCTGGGTTTGTAGCTGAAAGGAGTTTGGTCCATTCTTCAGGCTCATCAAGCATTGGCTGCTGGATGGCAGGGGTCACCATGGCCCCTACATTTATCAGTCGAGAAAAACAGCAATACTGGCACAATAGAGTCGACATTTTCCACTGATTGAGTACATGGAACGACCCCAAGGGGATGGTTTCATAGAAAATGAGTCATCATAACAAACAAAGGACGAATGTTTACACAAAAGACAAAGAGAGCCAATACTTGATATCAACGGCGTTTTTGTTGTTTTAATAGTTTATTGTTTTACTTATAACTCGCCTTTAAAAACATATTAGAATTCGTTTTAACCGATTGATTAGTTCTGCTGGGGGCTAAATTTAATTCGTATTTCGTCATAACCGAATATTTCGTCTTAACCGGCAAAATCTCTTTGGAAAGCATTGAAATTTAACGGGGGAAAAGAAACGGTTCGCGCAAACCGAGAGTTCGTATAATCCGAGTTCGTGATAACGAGGGATTACTGTATATTCATATTCCGCATCTACTCTTTTTTTAAACTATGGATTCTTGACACATATACTGCTCGATGAGCCAAGCCCTTTCCCTTTTTTTTTTTAATCATTGCGGTAGTTACAGTATAATATTTCTTTATTTAAAAAAATAAAAAAATATATTCGCCTTAAAATAGTTTAAATTACATAATAGGTATATTTTTAATTAAAAAGGCATATATTGGATCAAAATATCATTTATTTTACCAATATTTCAGTTGGCTGAACGCCAACCTTTTTCAATGTATTATAACATATTAATGTGTGTCAACAACAAACTCAGCGCCACATAACGTCAATAGAATTAAGTTTAATGATATTTTAATCTAATATATGCCTTTTTAATTAAAGATTTATTTATGGATTGCTTTATTTTCAAAACAATAATAAGTATATGCAAATAAAGTTGCAGGAGGATGATATTAAAGTACCAAAATATATCGTCAAATTATTTTGACAAACATTTTCAGTTTTTTTTTTTTCTGATCAGGTTTTAGAGGAAAGAATGTTGTCTCCGTTTGTTAGTGAACCAATCTCTCACGCCTTCTCAATGGACGAATGTGGCCATGTCTGTATATAAGAGGGGACTAAGGGAATGCGAAGGGGGCCCAGAGCGTGGAGAATTGGTGTGGAGACACTTAAAGTGTTTTTCTACGAAGTTTCCCTGTCTGGCTGTTCTCTTGGCATCCCTGTGACCCCAGTCCGATCCCTACCAACGCTACAATAAAGCTAAGTACCTTTTTATTTTATTTTACAAATCGCTAGTTCTTATTTATTTCCTTTTTGTTGTTGGTGTTGTACTCTTGAGTGTACGCTTTTTTGTGCTGCTCTGTCTGAGGAAAGACGAAAACTAAATGATAAAACGGGGCAACTTTGTACTTCATTTCCGGCACTAATTAATGAAATATCAAAGAATAGGTATATAGCGATGGCGATATTTGAATTCCACAGGATTATATCCCAGAAAAAGGCCACACAGTGTTCTCTCCATTCCTTGTGAACTGGCGAATCCTGTATAGGGCGAGAGGCCCTAAATAAAGGCTCTGTTGTTGTTGAGTGTACGCTTTTCTGTGTATTAAGGTTCATTTAATTTAGGCCCTAGCTTTTTCCATTTTTGTGTGTTAACCCGCAAAAGTAATAACTTTTGTCAATATCTCTTTCGTTTTAACTCCTCTTCTAATAGGATATCAGGAAATCGAAGCTACACTGATGAGGTCCATAACCCAATACAATAGTATACAGTTTGTTGACTTTTGACTTAATTTTCCTAAACTGGTGTTATAGCACATTTTTTATCGCCATCATAACGTTCTATACTGAAGTGTTGAACCAACATGCCTTGTTTTAATGTAGTTTAACGGTTGAAATGCCTTTTTGGTACATATATACATTTCTTGATTTTTCGGGAAGCCATTGGGACCAAAAAAATATTTTTTGGTCGCAATGGTTCAGCCTACTCCACGCTGACGAGCGCCAAAAAGCGCGAAACGCGTTCGTGGATAGCTTTTCTTGATTTATCAAGAAATTGGGTTGGCCAAATATCAGGGAACAGGCTAAATCAATGCTTAGTTGATTTCTGTTCCACCAGATGGCGCTCTGCTTTCTGTAAAGCACATGTGCTCCTGGTCAGGATATACAATTTTTAATATATATATATATATATATATGAAAAAATAGTACAAATGTGATATTGTACTGGGATAAGGTGCATAAATTAAGAAAAAGGCATCTCCTTATCGTGTAACTGAAAGTTGCTGATGGCTTGCGCCATCTATCGGAATAAATATCAACTATTCTCGTTGATTTTTAATTATTCCAGAATTGGCCAAATGATGAGAGCCAACAGCCCGAAACGCGTCCGTGGTTAGCTTTTCTTGATTAATCAAGAATGGGTATTTGGCCAATTCTGGAATAATTAAAAATCAACGAGAATAGTTGATATTTATTCCGATAGATGGCGCAAACCATCAGCAACTTTCAGTTGCACGATAAGAAGATGCCTTTTTCTTAATTTATATATATATATCTTATATAAAGAAAGATATGATTTTCTGCTTGTTTTGGATCATGTTGAGGATTATTGTAATGGCGGTGCAGTCGTGGCTAAATTATTGATAGAATAATAATATTGAAGATCATAGATTTCTTTATTTGAGCTGAGTAATATATATGAATAACATAATTTGATAAAAGTAATGCCTGGCTTAAGGCGTAAGAATAAAAAAATAAAAGCTTATTTACATAATGTACAAAAGTTTTGGGTCGACCAACGGGGAAGAACAACAATGAGTTTATATAGGGGAAGCGTGACCTCTGGCGGTCGATCCAGCAGAGTATTTATATCTATGAAGTTATAATTTTTTAAATAAAATATTTTAATATAACATTTTAAATAATATCTTAATATAACATCTCCTAAATAAAATCTTTATATAACATATATATATATACACTGATGTACAAAACTTGAGGAAGTTACACCTTTTAGCATGTATATCAGGATTCAGATAATAACTCTGAAAGATATTACAGTGACCTTTATTGAAGACACACGAGATATAAACAAGTGTGAACAAAATTGTCTCCGTCTCCTTAAAAAAAAACAGACAACCAGTGACATTAAAGACCTTCCACTTGCTTAAGCTTTGTCAATGAGTGTATATTTATATACCATAAAGTTTAGGGAGGATGATATTCATTTACTAAAAATGGTACCTCTCCCTTTAAAGATGCATTAAAATAATATATTTGGTGATATATATGAAATATTACAAAGCAATAATGCGCCATCTATATATAACGGATGAAGACAATGAATAATGTTTCTTTTCACAAATAAATCAAACTTCTACTGTCCTTACTGCGATGAAAAAATATTGGGAGGGCTTGGATCATCAATGGTGTACCCTCCCAGCGGTTTCGTCAAGATCCCAGGTTTTTCCCTCCCTCGACGAGAATGGGTGCTCCTAAACCGCTTTAGGACAGGTCAGGGAAGGTGTGCAGAGCTGATGAAGTTATGGGGCTACACCAAAGATCCAAATTGTGCCTGCAACGTCCCACAATCAATGTCCCATATACTAGATGACTGCCCGCTGTACAAATTCAATGGAGGAATCTCCAATCTCCATTCTGTCACCCCGGAAGCCCTGAACTGGCTGAAGGCCTTGCCTCTCAGACTTTAATGACCGATATGTCCTCACTTCTTTTTTCTAGATTTAATTCATTTGTCTCCTCTCTAATTGTAAATACGCTGCTGTATCACCTCATAAGCATAATAAATAGAAGAAAGTCTGTTCTAGAAAGCTTGGTTTAGGTCCTCAGGGGACGAAGTTTAACATTACTAATTATTTCTATTATCATAATTATTATCACAATTTCGGTTTAAAAGTATATGTTAGATCCATTATATTGCCACGTGGAAAATTAGGGAAGACAAACTTCAGGATGAGACAACAATTTATTTCAGGCAAGAACAAACTATGAATGGTAATCAAAAGATAAGCCACGAGGGAAATTTACAGAGTAGCAAAATATAAACATAAAAAAATGACCACTCTGTTAATAAAAATAATAAAATTAATAAATACTTTGTTATAATATAAAAGATTATCAAATAACGTTTAAAAAAAACTTTAAAAAAAAAGTTATCAGGAAATTTTACTGCAAAAAATATAATGGTAAAAGAATCGAACCAACATAATAAAAAAGTATTTTCAACTAGGTATAAAAATCGAATCAAATATGATTTCCAAATGTGGAAAATTTAGCGGAGGAATTTAGCCGGCCGGGTACGAAGCGATACCCCGGGGAGTGCTAACCCTAATAGACCAGTCGGTGCTGTGTCAGCTTATCGGGCGGGTCAACGCTCCGTAGGTCTCTTCGGCCGCCGAGGGACCTCAACCACCGTCGCAGTAAAGATGATAAGAAAGCATTCAAATCAGCCCTGACTTCTAATGGAAGCGGAACAATAAAATTCCAACCCTCCCTGCCTCAACAAAAGGTTTATCAACGGATAAAATGCCATTAAAAGTTTATATGGGTTTTAGGATGGTAACCTTGTTCGGTAAATTTAGCTTCTTCCTTTTAACGCTGTCAACTTTTTTGTTAGATTGGCTATGCTTGTTTGGCTGTTGATTTTAATGGGTGAATATATTGCTGAGGGAAGTTTGACATTGATGATTTACTAATTTAGTTGTATATATATTATATAAAGGTATTATTTAAAATTTTATTTTACTTCATAGATTCAAATATTCTGTTAAGTCGACCGAAAGAGGTCGCGCTTTCTGTTTATATAACCCGTTATTGTTGTTTCCCGATGGCCGGCTAAAACCTTTGTAATTATGTAAATAATCTTTTGTTTTTCTTTGTTCTACTCGCCTTAAGCCAGACAGTACTTTTTATCAAATTATGTTTTTTATATATCCTATAAGCGCAATTAAAGCTATTTATAATCTTCATTATTTTTATTATTATAGTTTCAAGATTTTAACCACGACTGCATTGACATAGCATAATCCTCAAAATAATCAAAAATCAAGCAGAAAATCTTCTTATTTATAACATATATACTATTGTATCATTAATTATAAGGCAATAATGTGCCGTCTTATATGTAATTGTACTGCCCTAAAAGCTTATGTTCATAGTTTTCTTCAATACCATTTCTAAGATTCCACTCTTCATTTCAGAATATATATAAGCAGAATCGTCCAATACTGTATTAGAGATCTAAGAAGCGGTCTGGTAGATTAAATTGACGAAACCGCTGGATGTGGGTAAAACATTTATTTATTTCAATTCAAAACGCTATGTCCCCCCAGGGACACTTGCGCTAAATGTACATACAAATATAACAAAGAAAATATTAAATATGGAAAGATAGACAGAAAGCAACTTAGAAAGATTCAAAAATATTATTTACATATAGAGATATTCTTTGAATTTTATTTACAGTTACATCATTAAATTTAAAAATATATACATATATACACACATATACACGCATACACCTATATATTGTTTACAACCACAAGATATGTCCAATATTTCCTTGAGATCGTTACATCAAAGACCATTTTTCTTAATGAAATCCAAAATATATTTACAAAGGAAATTAAATTTTATAGATGTGTCCTTACTTGAAATTAAATCACTAGGGCCTAAAGCTATTAAACCGTTGTTGAGCCTAGCCCTCCCAATATAATATTTAATCGCAGTAAGGACAGTATAGAAGTATGTTTTATATTTAAAAGAAACATTGATGCTTAAATGTTTCCATTTCTTACTACTGTATAATGTTTGATGCCCTCCTCCATTTATTCGAAATAATATATGATATCACGGTGGTGGTGTTTTTGTTGCTCCATAGAAAGGGAGGTGCCATTGCTCCGTTAGTCAGCCACATTTCAGAGTTCCCTGTTCATGGTTACTGTCGCGGCTCGGGGCTCACAACACCGTACTTCGCCCTACAGGGCAGTCACTTACTTGTGCTGCTTCTCCCACTCGCCATGATATCTTGATTTTATTTTAAACATATTATGTATCACAGTATCATTCCTTTTATAGTATCACTTCATCTATAAAATTGTTAATGTTTATATCTTGATTATTTATTTTTGAGGAGGAGCCACGGACATGAAAACTAAAGATCACCAACTATTTATTTCGTAAAGATAGAGGCTGCCTGGCCGGCATTCATATTTATATAAAAAATAGACACTTCGGCCAGTTGGAGTTTTTTATTTTCTCAACGTTTCGACAAAAATCTTTTGTCTTCGTCAGGAGAATTAAATAAAAATAAACATTCGGCAAGGCGTTAAAAATTGTTCTGAGGTTTGCAAGGGCGTTCTCACGTGATTTTACTTGTCAGCCTATTTATTTATTATTTACCTTGATTATGGAAACCCGTTCGGGAAACGTGTACGACACAAAGAAGGATGGAATCAAGGTGAATGACCTTACAAAGTTGCAACATCTCTCATGTAACAATACATAATAATTTATTTAATTTTTCTACACTATTTGAGCTTTTATTATTTAATTAATCTGTATATTTTTGTATATATATTTGACTAACACTATCTGGTCACGTGTATAGATTGAATGTATATAAATTGTGATTGTAAAATAAAGTATGTTCATCTGCCCATCATTTGAACTCCAGAGATTCCAAACGGCTACACTTATTGGACTGTCCTCATTCAATGTCACTGCCCTATTAAATCTACCAAGAAACAAACCGGCATGGAAACACTTGGTGAACTGGTTCACTAAGGTTACCAAGAGTGACTCCTAAACTACAGGACAACCTAGGTAGTTGGCGATTTATAAATACACTCCAGGAGCCTGGGTTACCTTTATGATACTACTACTAAAGTAGTGTGTGTAAGATTAGTAGCCTGAAAGATGGTAGTTTAAATCCTGGGTGAGTTCGCTACATTCTTGGGAAGACTAGCGCACCAACTCTACCTAGAATTTCAAGAAGTGAATTACTAGAACCAGCTGAATCTACTTAAAAACACCATATTTGTCTATCATGATGCATTAGCGTGCCATCTGTTATGAAATTTCGAAACTATTATAGACACGTATGGTTCATTTAAATATTTAACAATTTCTACTGTCCTTACTGCAATGGAAAAATTAAGCATATTATATATTTATAATTGTATGTATCTCTACTATCCTCAAAGCTTATATCCATAGTTCAACTAAAATACCCATTCCAAGAGTCTAACATCAATATCAGTATAAAAGGAGAAACGAAAAATGCAATATAACAGCGGTATGGTAGATTAAACTGGCGAAATCTCTGGGAGGGTTCACCACTGAATGAACCAGGCCCTCCCATTAATTTTTCCATTGCAGTAAGGACAGTAGAAATTGTTTATTTTTTAAAATAATCATACTCGTCTATAATAGTTTCGAATTTTCAAATTAGTCTATTGAGCTAAGAAAGACTCATCTTTTACATTTCAATTTGTTTTCTTTTATTTTCTACCTTTCTCTTTATTCTTTAAGAGATACAGAAGAACCTCTATAAGAGAACACTTTCGCTAGAGAACACCTCTCTACGAAAGACAGTTTTCATATATATATATATATTGCCTAAATTAACTTTTTTTTTTTTACTATTTAGCAGCCCTCTTTTATGAAATAGTAAAAAAAGAAAATCTCAAAATGTTCACCAATTCAAATTATCGGATACGTATAGGCCTTCACACGCATACAAAGAGAGATATTAATAATAACATATCTATTATGTATATTATTTTTCTATAATCATTACAACACATTTAAGTTAATAGACTCAACAAAATCAAACAAAAATTAAGATAAATATAACTAAAAGAAAATGGGGGTAAAAAAAAGCCTCAATTGGTCTTTTACAAAACTCATGATGAAAAACACCAATGAAATGATTGGCTACCAATTTAGAGGGAAGAGCATAAAACATCGTCTGAGAAGATTGATGGAAAATTGGCCTAGAAAGGTAATTATTTTAGATTAAACGCCAGCGTAAAATTGTTTAAAATATATTTTAGAACTCTCCTTTTAAATTAATCACTTGAAGTCATCTCTCTAATAGGGAAAGGAAAAGGCAAATGATCTTTCACTATGAGAGAAGACGCGAGTGTAGAAAAGAAGTTTAACATATTGTTCTTTTAATATCATTATCCACCGAGAGTCGTCTGCTTGCATCGCTCACTTGATTTTTATTGATTTATTATCACACAATTTTACTCTATGAATTAAATAAATTTATATATATTTTTAAAACACTTTTTAGAATAATTGTTTTTATTTATTTATCTACCTATATTATTTAAAAAAACATATTTTTATCAGTTTAAATTTTATGGAGATATTAAATGATCATTTTGAAATAAATAAATTATTATTTTTTTTAATGGTGAATAAGTGATGAAAATGAAATCTTTTTTGGAAAATTATATAATGATGGGTTTATAATTTTAGTGATTGTAAAAAATATATACAGTAGAACCTCTCTGTAAAGGACACCTGATTGTAGATCCAAAGAGTCCTTTAGGGAGAGGTGTGTTCTAACCGGAGATTTGCTAAATAGTAAAAATGGTAATTTTGCAAATTAAAACTGCCCTTTGTAGAGAGGCGCGAGTGTCCTCTCATGGAGGTTCTACTGTAGAGAGGTGTTCTCTAGCGCGAGTGTCCTCTCATGGAGGTTCTACTGTATTAATATTCTAATATATAATTAAAACTTTAAAAACAATAATTTAAATATAAAAAGTCTAATAGTTTTACGCCAAGTTGTAACTTTGTAGGGTCATCCACCTTGATTCCCTTCTTCTTTGTGTCGTACATGTTACCCGAGCGGGTTTCCATAATCAAAGTAAAGTTTCATCCCTAAGGTTGAAAATAATCGTTATTTCTCCTTAAAATAAATTTCGATTTTTCGTTCAAAATAAACACATGCAGGATAATTTTCAAATGTCGTTTTAACAATCATAAGCCGAATTATATTGTATTATAAATTACTGTATATAATATTTACGAACGGAAGGATATGTCCAGGGTAGTCTAGTGGACATGGCATCTGCCCAGTAAGCGGAAAACTGTGGGTTCGATTCCCATCCCTGGATACTTTATTTTTACGTTCATCATTACTCTTCACAATTCATCCTTTCATACTTCATCCCTAAGGTTAGAAATAATCGTTATTTCTCCTTAAAATGAATTTCGATTTTTCGTTCAAAAGAAATACTTGCGGGATAATTTTCAAATGTCGTTTTATAAATAAATTACCTCTTAATTTTTTATGTTTATTTGTTGTCTTCCTCGTAGTAGGTGATCTTCAGTCTTCGTGTCCATGGCTTCTCTCCCAAAATAAATAACCAAGATATAAACAATAACTATGTTACAAAAGGAATAATACTATAGTACATAATATGTTTAAATATTAATTTTTAATAAATTTAAAATATCAGAGAAGTTTTTTCTTTATAAATGGAGGGAGACATCATAAAGGATGCAACAATAGTTAAATCAATTATAATCTCTCGAGTGGTATTCCATATTAAAAATGTTTAAAGTGAAAATTTTGACATGTACGTATATTCATAAAAGCAATCGAAAATTTCATTTTCACTTGAAAATCATTTTTCTAAATCTCTATAATAGATTGATTTTTTATTTATATATTAGCTATGTATGTGCGACATTTGAGTAGAGGCTTAAGTCTTTTCCTATACAGTTAAACCTTTCTATAGCGCCCCCTCTAAATAGCGCCTTCCTTTCTATAGCGCCCAATTTTAAACATTAAAATGTAAACATTTTACATTAAAAGTGACCTGTCTATAGCACCCCATCTCTATAGAACCCTATTTTGGTGAGTCCCAAGAGGGGGTGCTATAGACAGGTTTAACTGTATATAGCTAATCAGGCAGATCTCAACTCATTTGTCATGTAGACATCTGTATTTAGATCATTTAACTGTGGGTGTTGGTAGAAGTAAAATCGGGTTGATGCATTTGCCAAGTTTTGGACATTTTGTTTTCCTCTTTTTCGTGCATCGTTAGTAGGACAGCAGAGGGCAAAACCAACTGAAATAAGTTACAGGAAGATGTCTCAGAAGATACTCAAACCAATCCAGTTAAAATTTAAATATTCCATCTATAGCCATATAAGTATTGCTTTCAGCCAGGAGTTTTTTCTTCGTTATATATTGTTGCACCAAGTTGCAGCTTTGCAGGGTCGTCGACCTTTGTTTATTTCTTCTTGGTGTTATACACCGAGCGGGTTTCTATATTCAAAGCAAATGAAGAAAAGTAAATAAAAATAAATTACCTTTTAAAGTTATTGTGTTTATTTATTCGTTGTCTTCCTCGTAGGTCGTGATTCGCAGTCTTGGTCTAGGTACTCTCTCGCTCCAATAACCAATCAAGATATATGTACAATAAAATATTACAAAAGGAATGATGATAATTTAAATGATCTGTTTTAAATAAAAATAAATAAATATATAGTTTTAAATATATTAAAAATAATATTATAAATAATATTTAAAATACGCGCATTAATCATGATGCAACAATATTCATGCCAAATATAGCCGAGTATTTATAAATAAAAGACAATTCACTGAGGGAGGAGTTTATTTTTTATATATAACGGCAATATAAGTTTTCAAGAGCCCTTCGACAGGTATCACTATGTTACTAAGGTTTTCTGAATTCAAACCAATCCATATATACACATACAATGAAGTAGGAAATATTAGATAGATATACTAAAACCTTATTAGCGTATGAAAACTGTCCTGCGTAGAGAGGTGTCCTCTTGCGCGATTGTCCTCTCATGGAGGTTCTACTGTAGAGAGGTGTCCTCTAGCGCGAGTGTTCTCTCATGGAGGTTCTACTGTAGAGAGGTGTCCTCTAGCGCGAGTGTCCTCTCATGGAGGTTCTACTGTAGAGAGGTGTCCTCTAGCGCGAGTGTTCTCTCATGGAGGTTCTACTGTAGAGAGGTGTCCTCTAGCGCGAGTGTCCTCTCATGGAGGTTCTACTGTAGAGAGATGTCCTCTAGCGCGAGTGTTCTCTCATGGAGGTTCTACTGTAGAGAGGTGTCCTCTAGCGCGAGTGTACTCTCATGGAGGTTCTACTGTAGAGAGGTGTCCTCTAGCGCGAGTGTACTCTCATGGAGGTTCTACTGTAGAGAGGTGTCCTCTAGCGCGAGTGTACTCTCATGGAGGTTCTACTGTAGAAAGGTATCCTCTAGCGCGAGTGTCCTCTGATGGAGTATGTTCTACTGTAGAGAGATGTCCTCTAGTGCGAGTGTCCTCTCATTGAGGTTCTACTGTAGAGAGGTGTCCTCTAGCGTGAGTGTCCTCTCATGGAGGTTCTACTGTAGAGAGGTGTCCTCTAGCGCGAGTGTCCTCTCATGGAGGTTCTACTGTAGAGAGGTGTCCTCTAGCGCGATTGTCCTCTCGTGGAGGTTCTACTGTAGAGATATGTCCTCTAGCGGGATTGTCCTCTCATGGAGGTTCTACTGTAGAGAGGTGTCCTCTAGCGGGATTGTCCTCTCATAAAGGTTCTACTGTAGAGAGGTGTCCTCTAGCGCGATTGTCCTCTCATTGAGGTTCTACTGTAGAGAGGTGTCCTCTAGCGCGAGTGTCCTCTGATGGAGTATGTTCTACTGTAGAGAGGTGTCCTCTAGCGCGATTGTCCTCTCGTGGAGGTTCTACTGTAGAGATATGTCCTCTAGCGGGATTGTCCTCTCATAAAGGTTCTACTGTAGAGAGGTGTCCTCTAGTGTGAGTGTCCTCTCATAGAGGTTCTACTGTAGAGAGGTGTCCTCTAGCGCGAGTATCTTCTCATGGAGGTTCTACTGTAATAATTCTACTATATGATTGAAACTTTTTAAAAACCTCTTTAAAACAATAATTTGAATATAAAAAGTTTAATACATTTGCGCCAAGTTGTAACTTTGTAAGG
Source organism: Cordylochernes scorpioides (assembly GCA_030710605.1). NCBI lineage: Eukaryota > Metazoa > Arthropoda > Arachnida > Pseudoscorpiones > Chernetidae > Cordylochernes > Cordylochernes scorpioides. Next base: position 87,448,407 of record CP092872.1, on the reverse strand, counting down.
TCATCCACCTTGATTCCCTTCTTCGTTATACCTGTCAAAGAACTGTTAAACCAGAAAACTTGTATTGCCGTTATAAAAAAATAAACTATTCCCTTAGCGAATTGTGTGTTTTATTTATAATTTTAACAAAGGGATTATAATATTAACATAACCAAGTAATTTTCATAAAGTTTTTGTGAAGAAACTGTTAACTAGGTATTTTACTTCAATACATCTCTTGCTAGAGTGCCCTGTCTTTCTAGATTACAGAGTCAACAACGGTTTAATAGCTTTAGGCCCTAGTGATTTAAATTCAAGTAAGGACACATATATAAAATTTAATTTCCTATGTAAATATTTTGGATTTCATTAAGAAAAATGGTTCGATGTAACGATCTCAAGGAAATATTGGACATATCTTGTGGTTTTAAACAATATATAGGTGTATGCGTGTATATGTGTGTATATATGTATATATTTTTGTTATGTATTCATAGAGATTATTTATCATCATCATTTACTGTATAAATACTTTGTTTTTAATCAAAATACTGGTATGCAAAAATGGATAGCTTTGCGTCATAATATTTTTAATTACATACATAATAATTGGCGACGAGGATGGGATCTTTACTAGTAGTTAGTTTTGCCACTTCCGAAGAATTAATTGCAGCATGTTCCGATTCTATAAAAAACACCTCTGAAGGGTTCGGAACTACACTTGGACATTCATTTAAAGAAAGTCTACTTAATGCATCGGCATTACAATTTACTTTTCCCGGTTTATACTCTATAGTATAAGTATACGCAGCCAGAGTCAAACACCATCTCAACATGCGCGGCAATAGCACTTGAGGTATCGGCTTTTTGGGGTTGAATATTCCCACTAGTGGCTTATGATCCGTCAATATTTTAAATTTTCTCCCTAGAAGATACTGTGAACATTTTGATACACTAAAAATAACCGCCAATGCCTCTTTATCAATTACTGCATATCTTCTCTCAGTTTTATTTAAAGTTCGGGAGGCAAACACAACTGGTCTTTCAATACCATGGTCTATTTGCGACAAAATGGCTCCAACACCATACTCCGACGCATCACAGTTGACCAAAATAGGCAGATCTTCATTAAAATGTGCTAAAACAGACTTAGAGCTAATCAAGTTTTTAACCTCTGCAAAAGATCTTTGATGTTCTTTATTCCATTTCCATGGACTATTACTGTCCAACAGTCTATGGAGAGGTTCAGCTACTGTGGCTTTATTATTCAAAAACCTCTCATAATAATTAAGAAGTCCAAGAAAAGACATCAATTCCCTTTTATTTGAAGGTTGTTTAGCATCTTTTATAGCTCTTAATTTCTCCTCGGATGGACGTATTCCTTTATGATCAATAATCATGCCTAGAAATTCAATTTCTGGGACATAAAAATGGCATTTTTCTCTTTTAAGACGAAGTCCAGATTCTCTGAAGCGTAGCAGTACCTTTTCAGTTTTTCTTTTAAGATCATCACAATCTCTTCCTGAAATCAGGACATCATCTAAATATACTGCAACTCCATCAATTCCACTCAGAAGAGTATCCATGAATCTCTGGAATGTTCCCACGGCTGAATTTAAGCCAAAAGGAAGACGCTTCACCTTATATAATCCTCTAGGTGCTTTAATAGCGAGAATCTCTGCAGATGTTTCATCCACTTTCAACTGCTGATATGCTTGAGCCATATCCAACTTAGTAAACACTCTGCCACCTCTCAATCTATCCAAAAGTTGCGGAATTGTGGGCAGTGGGTATTTATCAGGATTACTATACAAATTTACTGTAATTTTATAATCGTGGCATATTCTTATAGTGCCGTCATTCTTCAGGACCGTCACAATTGGTGATGCCCATTTGGTAAATTTAACCGGTTCAATAACCCCTTGCTCTTCCAGTGATTTTAATTTTTCATTTACTAGTTCTCTCAGAGCAAATGGCACGGTTCTGGCCTTTACAAATTTGGGTTCTGCATTCTCAGGAATGTCAATATGGATCAAAGGTCCATTATAGGCATCAATTTCTTGTTTAAATACTTCTTCAAATTCAGAAGAAAAAGGATTTGTTTCGATATGATTCAAAATATTTATCTTCAGGCGAAACGCTTCAAACCACTGCCCTTCCCAGAATGTTAGGACCCAGACCATCAGCCACTAAGATCGATAATTTTTTAAAACCATTTGTTACTTTTGCTTTAACAGAAAGCTTTCCAAAAATCTTGACGTGACTCGACGACCATGTCTTTAACAGCACCTCAGATTTCTCAAGTTGGGTTATTTTCCAATATTTTAAAAATGCTTCTTTATTTAGTAATGAGTATGCACTTCCTGAATCTATAAGCATTGATACGTCATGATTATCCAATTTTACTATAATGTAAAAAGGATTACTTAAACTTTCAGTTCCAAGACAGTGTAGGTATGTATCACTATTACTTCTATGCAAGTATTCAAATTTCTTTACTCTAGTCAGGCATGCCTTCTGCAGATGACCAATTTTTCCTCACTTGAAGCATTTTGAATTTCTGAATTTGCATATATCAGGCAAATGATTTCCTTTACATCGTATACAAATAATTTTCTTATTTAATCCTTTCGCAATTCTATTGAATTCAGCTTGCTTCGTTTTAAAATTAAATGGTTCACCCTTATTAGCTTTCTTTAATATATTTACATCAGGAGTCGTCTCCATCAAAACACTAGCATTTGCACTTGCCGACTCATCACATAGTGCTATATTTATGGCTTTTTTAAAAGTCAAAGCTGCCTCAGACATTAATCTCTTCACAAGCGACTCTTTTCTTAATCCACACACTAATCTGTCTCTCAAACGATCATCCAGATCAACAAACTCACAGTTCTCACTCAATCTTCTTAATTCTGCTATATAGGAAGCAATCGATTCATTACCTTGATTATGTTTGTTAAAATGGTATCGCTGGACTATCACATTGGGTTTAGGGCAAAAATGTCCAGTCAGTATATTAAGTATCTCTTCATAATCTACGTGAGCTATATCTTTTGGCGCGGCCAATGACCTTGCCAATGCATAAGTTTCAGGGCCTATTAAAGTAAGAAAAATAGATTTTTTCTGCGTGATCTTTTCAATTTCATTTGCAAGGAAAAAGAAGATCATTCTCTCCAAGGACGTTGTCCATTTCTCTGGCTTAGAAGGATAAAAAATTTCAATATTTCCGAAACTTGCCATTTTAAAAATAAAATTCAACTTACCTAAGCTTTAACTTAGTAACAATAAAAGATTTACTTCAGCTTTTACTTATTAAAAGATTTACCTTCGTCGCCAATTATTATGTATCTAATTAAAAATATTATGACGCAAAGCTAGCCATTTTTGCATACCAGTATTTTAATTAAAAACAAAGTATTTATACAGTAAATGATGATGATAAATAATCTCTATGAACACATAACAACCTCTCCCCACAACAAAAATTTACATTTCAAAAAACTTCGAAGGCCTTCTTAATCTTTAGGACCTTCTCAAAATAGGACCCGATGCTTCACCAGTAGGATCTATTTCCTGACCAGCTTGGGGGTCTTCAATTTTAGTTGACTCTTGTGGAGTTGACGATGTAGACGGAGTTGCTTCACTTTCTCCACAACCTCTGACTTGATCTAAATGCCGGTTTAAAATTTTTCCGTCATCTGTCTCTACCTTAATAATTTTTAAATTTAATGATGTAACTGAAAACAAAATTCAAAGAATATTTCTATATGTGAATAATATTAATTAATGATCAAGACAAAATTTGAACCGTTAGACGCCGGAGACGAATTTTTTAACTTCCAATAATAATGATAATATTAAAAATAAATTTAATGTTTTGGATTCTTATTCGCAAGTTACAATTTTTAGAAAATTATATAGTTAATTAAAAGATCAATAAACACACACATTTATAAACATGATGAAGAAGAAATGTCCTGAACGCTCAAATAAGTATTGAAGGATGGAAGTACGCCATCTGTAGGAATAAATATAAACTAAATTTAATAAATACAGGGTGTACCAGGTAAGTTGGGAATTTCAACAATGGTATTTTAACTGAAATTTTTTGCAAGTAAAAATTAAAATATCCGAATGAAATTCGACACAGTAGTAGATAAAAGGATATAGTTTTTATTTATTCAATGTAGTTTCCATTATTAGCTACAACAGTCTCGAGGCGAGTGCGGAATGAAGCACAGGCCTTGGCGACGATGACCTTGTCCATTTGGGTCATCACCGTGTGAACTGCTTTCTTGACAGACTGGATGGTGGTATGAGGAGCTTTGTTGACATCTCTCTCAACAACGCCCCATACATAGTAGTCGAGGGGATTGCAATCTGGAGAATTAGGGGGCCAAATATCAGGACCCCAGTGACTAGGGACGTTAAGTGTCAGCCACGATTGTGTCTTTTTTGCCTTATGGGCTGGAGCTGAGTCCTGTTGGAAGACATACTTCCTTCCTGCGGCCACCATGTCCATCCAAGGCTTCACAACGGTTTCCAGAACATTGATGTAGGTGTCAGCGTTCATCCTAAGCCCTTCTCAAAGAAATGGGGAGGCATGACATCACCTTCACTGCTGATAACGCCAAGGATCATTACGGAGGCAGGAAATTTCGTGTGCATCACGACAGGTATCTCTGAGGGGTCTTTACAGATCCAGCGATCATTCCTGGGATTTACCTTTTGGTCCACGTCAAAGTTCTTTTCGTCAGAGAAGAACCTTAGCATGCCAAAAGAGTCGTGTTTCAGGTTGTTGAGGAGGGCAGCAGCCTTTCCTTTTCTGTTATTCTTCATATTCTCAGTCAGCAACTGACCTTTCCGAAGGGCATAAGACTTGAGACCAAGGTCCTCATGGATAGTTCTGACAATTGTCATAGAGCCAACGTCCATTTCATTGGCTATGGCCCTCATGCTCTTCCCAGGGTTTCCATCAATCTTCTCCTTGACATTTTTGACAAATTCTTCGCCTCTTACCCTGTCCGATCGACGCGAGTGCTTTTTCCTTGTAGCTATCCCCTCTTTGTTACTGTCGGCCTCATCAAACTGCTTCTTGACACGATAAATAGTGGTTTTGGGCAACTTAAGAAAATCCACTATCTCTTTGGGGCTCCTTCCGGCGCGCAGAGCAACGATGATGGCAGCTCGATTTTCATATTCTCGGTTACTCTTCATCACTACACTGCGCACACATGTACTGTTGCATTTTACATGAATATGGCTACGTAATGAAAAAAAAAACAATTTTTTAATCTCAAGTAGTTTTTGTTTTATGGACTGTCAAAGTTAGTCCCAATTTACCTGGTACACCCTGTATAAACTGAAAATAATAAATATAAACTGAAAATATCGATTTTTTTTTTTACTTTTAAACCTGAGTATTGTGGTAAAATGACCCTTCTTGACTCATCGGTAAAAGTCAACAACATAAGTTTTTCAGGCTGTTGCAAAGATATGCACATATAAAAATAATTATTATAATTAAGGTATATATATTTTTGTTCTAACATATTAGCGAAATAAAACCTATTTTAAAATCTCAATTATACATATATACATACATTTATTAGTTTTAACTATTTATATGCATATCAATTCCTATATTTTATTTTGTGTGCATCTGCGTCTTGCTAAGCGTATTCCCTTATGTATATATGTTTCAGGTATTAGATCGACAAAAGACAAACTTCGCATATAGGTTTCTACATTGACAAATAAAGACAGTGGGTCGCCGAAATGTCAAACAATAAACTTCTTGAGATTTGGTCTGTTAATATATCAAATAAAACTTTTCTCTTTTGCCATTTGATTTGGTTTTATTGTTATTATTATTATTTTTTCAATGCTTATCTATAGAAATTAAAGAATTTAGAAATTCACAGAACTCATCAAGAAAGTATGATATTGTTACATCATGATTAATGGCGTATTTCTTATATCATTTTTAATATATTTGAAATTTAAATTATATATTTATTTATTTTTATATTCTATGATATTTATTTAAAACAGATTATTTTTTAGATTATCATCATTTGTATTTAGGTACACGTGTGACTTCACTGCTCTCTTTGATGTGAGGAAATAAATAGATTATTCTGGAGGCTACTTAAAGTAGACTTATCTCATTATTCCCTTATATAAATTTGTAGATGGTTGAAACACGCTCTGTTAAGATGCAAGACCCAGCACAGGAGAGAATCATGCCTGAAGAGTCTGCCAAGCCGCAACCTGGTGCAAACAATTGGTAGAGATGCTAGTTCCGACCCAGTTGTCCTGAATCCCAACATCGACATCCCCAAGTTTGATGGAACGGAAGACCCTCGCCCATGGATTGAATCTCTTGAAGAAATTGGCTTCCTGTACCATTGGGCAGACTACATTATCTCTCGTTATGCTGCCATGAATATGATTGGTAGCGCCAAAACCTGGCTGAACCTACACAAGATAAGTTTCACCAGCTGGGAAAATTTCAAGAGCCGCCTAATTCAGGATTTTGCCTCAGACGCCAACAAAGAAGAAATGAAGATGAGGCTAAACAGAATGCAGCAGTGGAATGAACCTGCAATCAGGTTCGCAGAGGATATCCTTGTACTGTGCAACAAGGTCGACCCCCAAATGGAAGAAGAGACTAAAATAAACTGGGTTATTAGAGGGTTAAAGAAAGAATACTCTTTTGCCCTTCACCTAAACCCTCCTAAAAATACCAATGAACTTCTAGAAATTTGTAAAAAGCTGGATTTGTTCTAAAAGAATTACCAAGAACGTGCAGAAAAATCAAAAGCTCTTTATAATGGACCACGCTCTCCTCGTCCCCATCATCAAGAGCAATGGAAGAATGCTACGTCGTTCAGAAGACCATATCAGAACACCTCCAAGCCCCAGGCCCCCGCTCCGAGGTACTACCAGAACAAGCCTCTGCCCCAGGTATCTGCCCCTAGACGATCTTACACTCCCAATCCTAAGCCAAAACCGGTCTACCCAAGTAAAATATACAATAAGAATCCAAATTCAAATAGGAATAGGACAGAAGACGGGAGACCAATATGTTTCAAGTGTAACAAGCCAGGACACGTAGCGCGGTATTGCAGAGTCAGGTTTGTAAGAATTGTGGAAGAGGATCCCATAGTTACACAAGACAAGGTCGAAGAAGAATTCCGAATGGATAATGGAACTCAGAAGTCGAGACCTCTGCTCTACGCGGACGTAAGTAATAGCCCGTGCTCGAGTATCCCTACAAGGAATAGATATGCCGCATTAGAAGATTTAAACTAAACATCGCGCCTGAGTCCGTCAATCAAAGCAAGTCGATCATAAATGGAATTAAAAAGTTGGACCCCAAATATAAAATGAACATTAACGTGGATAGAATCGGTATCTGCGAAGCTTTGATTGATACAGGCGCCGATCTTTCAGTGGTCGACCTTAATACAGCTCTCAACACAGGTCTTGAAATAATAAATATCGTAGGAAATATTATTTTAAATATAAAATTTGATGACAAAACAATCACACATCAATTTGTGATAATGAGAGCACATTTGCGAATATTTATACTTGGACGTGATTTTCTTAAGAAAATGAACGCAAAAATTGATTGTCAGCGTGAAATAATCAAATATGACTTGACAGAAAATCGTGACGTAATCAAATATCAACAGAAGAAAATAAAAAGTGCAAAGGATGCCATTATACCAGAACTTTCTATTAAATTGATTAATGCATTTGTAGAAGCAGAGGATGGCGAATACATCATCGAGGAGAACCATAAAATGTTTCAAACAAATGGACTTCGACTAGCGAGAAGCTTAATAAATGTTGTGAATAAGGAAACATATATCTGGATAACAAACCCTTACCCTCGACCATTAAAAATATTAAAAAACCAAACATTGTGCTTTGGAAGCCAGCCAGCCGAAGTGAATCTTGTGGAAGAAAGTGAACAAAAAGAGCATGAAGAACCCCAATTTCAGATAAACGAAAATTTAGCATATAAGGAAAAGGAGCAATTGAAACAAGTTTTGGAAAGGTACGAGGATTTGTTTTCGTCGGGATTAGGAAGATCCAACTTAGCGAAACATCGGATCGATACAGAAGGCGCGAAACCGATCAAACACAAGCCGTATAGGGTGAGCGCGAAAGAGCGAGAAATCATAAAAGAACAAATTGATGAAATGCTCAGAGACGGCATAATTAGACCATCCTCGAGTCAATGGTCCTTCCCTGTAATCTTGGTCAAGAAGCGAGACGGTAAGTACAGATTTTGCGTTGACTACAGAAAATTGAATGATGTAACAGTGAAGGATGTTTACCCAATTCCCAGAATTGATGAAGTATTGGATACACTTCAAGGATCCAAATACTTTTCAGCAATTGACCTTAAATCAGGATATTGGCAAGTAGAGGTTGAGGAGAAAGATAAAGAAAAGACAGCCTTCACTACAGCACATGGCCTATATGAGTTCAACGTAATGCCCTTTGGTCTATGCAATGCCCCTGCTACATTTGAGAGGAACATGGAAAATATGCTTGGTAATCTTAGATGGCAAATTTGCTTATGTTATCTAGATGACGTAATCATTTATAGCTCTGATTTTTCAACACATCTCAAAAGAATAGAAGCTGTTTTAAAATGTTTTCGCGAGGCTAATTTAAAATTGAACAACAAAAAATGCCAATTTGCTTTCGAAGAACTGGAGATTCTTGGCCATATAACTAATCAACATGGTATAAAACCAGCGGAGCATAATATCAAGGCTATTAGAGATTTTCCTCGGCCCAAAAAGATAAAAGAAGTTCAATCATTTTTAGGAATGTGCTCATATTATAGAAAATTTATCAAAGGTTTTTCAAAAATTGCCGATCCATTAACCAGTCTTATAAAAAAGAATGTACCTTTTACCTGGACAGAAAATCAAGAAAAAGCATTTCAAACCCTTAAAGTAGCATTGATAAATCCTCCAATCTTAGGGCACTTTGACCCGAATGCAATTACTTACATTCATACTGACGCATCTAACATCGGCCTGGGTGCAACATTAGTCCAAAAGTTCGGCGATAAAGAAAAAGTTATCTCATATTTAAGTCGAACACTGAGCAAACCTGAGCAAAATTATTCGACTACCGAAAAAGAATGTCTAGCTGTTGTGTGGTCAATGTCCAAGTTACGACCCTACCTATATGGAAGGCACTTCAAAATCGTAACTGATCATCACGCACTATGCTGGCTTAAGAATCTGAAAGATCCGACCGGCCGATTAGCACGATGGGCACTGAAGATTCAGGAATATAATTTCGAAATTATACACAAATCGGGTAAAAAACATCTGGACTCTGATGGTCTATCTAGAGGACCCTTACCTGAAAACGAATGGGACGAAGATTATGAAAGACTATTTCTGAATCAAATAATAGACGAAAAGGATGATTTTATTGAGAATATTAAGGAGAACCTTAGTGGAAACAAGCGTTAAATTACACAGAACTTCAAAGAAGAAAATGGGTGTCTCTACAAGAAAAATCCAAATCCTGAAGGTAGGGCATGGTTGCTGGTAGTGCCAAAGAAGAGAAGGAAGGAAGTCATGAGTGAATACCACAACCATATGCTGAATGGCCATCTGGGCGTCGCCAGAACCACTTACCGATTGAAGAATAAATACTATTGGCCTTCCATGTTGAAAGATGTTTCAGAATTTGTAAAGACCTGCCATCTTTGCCAAAGTCGGAAAGGTTCAAATCACTTGCCTTCTGGACTTCTACAACCTATTCCCCCAGCTAACTACCCTTTTGAAAGAATCGGAATTGACTTTGTTGGCCCCTTGCCATCAACGAAAAGAAGAAGGAAGTGGATAATTGTGTTGACTGAATTTTATACCAAGTATGCTGAAACAAAGGCAGTATCAGAAGCAACCGTGAAAGAAGTCTCTACATTTTTAATCGAACATATTATTTTACGTCACGGGGCCCCAAAATTTCTTATTAGCGATAGAGGTTCACAATTCACTAGCAATTTGATGAAGGAGGTAATGAAAATGTGCAAAGTGAAACACTGCTTCACAACGAGCTACCACCCCCAGACTAACTGACTAACGGAACGGCTAAATAGAACTTTAATCAATATGATCAGCATGTATGTGAACACAGACCAAAAGAACTGGGATGAAATCCTCCCTTTTATCACCCACGCGTATAATACCACGATTCAAGAAACCACAGGCTACTCTCCATTTTTCCTGTTGTTTGGAAGGGAACCCATGTCCCTCTTAGACGACGAGAATATCCCAACGGACAGTAACATGGACGATTACGACGAATATATAGAAAACTACTTAGATAAAATAGCAAGGACGAGACAGGTAGTCATTAACAACACAGAGAAGACTCAGGAAAGAATGAAAAGAAACTATGACAAAAAACACAATGAGAAAATCTATGAACCAGGACATTTAGTGGCAGTTTGGACACCAGTCAGGAAAATCGAAAAATGTGAAAAACTATTGAGAAAATATTTTGGCCCATATCGAATATTAAAGAAGCTGTCTAACGTAAATTACTTAATTGAGCCGAAAGATAATCCTGGCCAAGACCCATTGATTGTCCATGTCTCAAGACTCAAACCCTATTTTGAGAGAATTGATGAGGTAACTCACGAGGACGTGACGACCTCTGGAGAGGGGGAAGTTTTACATCATGATTAATGGCGTATTTCTTATATCATTTTTAATATATTTGAAATTTAAATTATATATTTATTTATTTTTATATTCTATGATATTTATTTAAAACAGATTATTTTTTAGATTATCATCATTTGTATTTAGGTACACGTGTGACTTCACTGCTCTCTTTGATGTGAGGAAATAAATAGATTATTCTGGAGGCTACTTAAAGTAGACTTATCTCATTATTCCCTTATATAAATTTGTAGATGGTTGAAACACGCTCTGGTAAGATGCAAGACCCAGCACAGGAGAGAATCATGCCTGAAGAGTCTGCCAAGCCGCAACCTGGTGCAGCAATATATATTAACAGAAGAACTAATTACATATAAGAATAACGAATTCTATATAATCTGGCGGTTAAGAACTCTAGCTGTCACTGTGGCAAGGAAATCCAGGACTCGAGATACCTACTGTTGGAATTCCCACTCTTCTTTAGCGCTAGACAACAGACAATAAATAATGTTGTAGATCTATATCAATTTGTAAATAGCAGAGATGGCCATAGTAAATAGATCGTTACATCAAAGACCATTTTTCTTAATGAAATCCAAAATATATTTACAAAGGAAATTAAATTTTATATATGTGTCCTTACTTGAAATTAAATCTCTAGGGCCTAAAGCTATTAAACCGTTGTTGACTCTGTAATCTTGAAAGACAGGGCACTCTAGAAAGAGATGTATTGAAGTAAAATACCTAGTTAACAGTTTCTTCATAATCGCTTTATGAACATTACTTGGCTATGTTAACACTATAATCCCTTTGGTAAAATTATAAATAAAACACAATTCGCTAAGGGAATAGTTTCCTATTTTTATAATGGCAATACAAGAATTGTTTTAACAAATGTTCGTTAGACAAACCTTTACTCGGGTAAAACCGGAAAAAATGATCACTTTATCGAGAGATTCAAATTTACGAGTTTCAAATTATCGAAATCAACTTATCGAGCATTTTTTCAGGGACCGGGAAAATATGTTCACTAGATAAAACGATTATTTTGTAATGTAGAAAATTAGGAAATACAAAATTCAGGATGACACGGCACACAGGGACCGGGGAAAAATGATCACTTTATCGAGAGATTCAAATTTACGAGTTTCAAATTATCACAATATATCTTTTTTATTATATGTTTATAGAGAATTGTTTTAACAAATGTTCGTTATACAAACCTTTACTCGGGTAAAACCCGGGCGAAGCCGGGTACATCCGCTAGTTTGAATATAAAAAGTTTAATACATTTGCGCCAAGTTGTAACTTTGTAAGGTCATCCACCTTGATTCCCCTTTTTCGTTATACCTGTCGAAGGACTGTTAAACCAGAAAACTTGTATTGCCGTTATAAAAAAAGGAAACTATTCCCTTAGCGAATTGTGTTTTATTTATAATTTTACCGAAGAGATTATAATATTAACATAGCCAAGTAATGTTCATAAAGCGATTGTGAAGAAACTGTTAACTAGGTATTTTACTTCAATACATCTCTTGCTAGAGTGCCCTGTCTTTCAAGATTACAGAGTCAACAACGGTTTAATAGCTTTAGGCCCTAGTGATTTAATTTCAAGTAAGGACACATATATAAAATTTAATTTCCTTTGTAAATATATTTTGGATTTCATTAAGAAAAATGGTTCGATGTAACGATCTCAAGGAAATATTGGACATATCTTCTGGTTGTAAACAATATATAGGTGTATGCGTGTATATGTGTGTATATATTTTTAAATTTTTAATGATGTAACTTTAAAAAAAATTCAAAGAATATCTCTATATGTAAATAATATTTTTGAATCTTTCTAAGTCGCTTTCTGTGTATCGTTCCATGTTGAATATTTTCTTTGTTATATTTGTATGTACATTTAGCGCAAGTGTCCCTAGGGGGACATAGCGTTTTGAATTGAAATAAATAAATAGGTATTTTTATATTTGCAATTTGCCATATATTATAATGTATACATCACATATAGCACTAGTTTATTGTTAAGATGAATAAAAATTTGATTTTAAAATGATTAAACCATTTCTTCTATCAATTAATGATCAAGACAAAATTTGAAACATTCGGTGACCGACCCGAATATTTTAACTTCCAATAATAATGATAATATTAAAAATAAATTTAATGTTTTGGATTTTTAATAGCAAGTTAAAATTTTTAGAAAATTATATAGTTAATTAAAAGATCAATAAACACACACATATATAAACATGATGAAGAAGAAATGTCCTGAACGCTCAAATAAGTATTGAAGGATGAAACTACGCCATCTGTAGGAATAAATATAAACTAAATACAGGGTGATCCAAAAGTCCCGCACAACTTTAAAAATTAATAACTCCGCGAATATTTGCGCTAGAACAATGCGGTAAACACCATTGTGTTCAGGGCGCAATGGGATTTTTTATGGCAAATAATGAAAAATTCGAAATTGATTTTAGTTACAACTTTATTCGCTAGATGGCGCTCTACCAGAATCAGCTATTCAGCGACCAAATTGTTTGATAAATTGAAAATTATAACTGAACGACACGTATTTTTCCTTTTTGAATACCAGGAAAGAACCCAAATAATATCAAATGATAAATTAATAAAACACCATTTCGCCAAAAGTTAGAAGAAATGGTTAACGATTTTTAAATACAATCTGAGATATGTAAAATAGGTATATGCAAATTAAACAAGTAACAAAAAATTTACATTTTAGATGGAGTTTTGTGAAATAGATTGAATGTTTGAAAATAATTACTGATATCAATACACGATTTTTGAAATGTTAATATAGTACCAAAAATTATTATGACACTACTAATAGGATTTCGTGCTATAAGGAATGTATAGTTTCTTGACCAAAATTGGCGACACTTGACTATTTAACTGGATATTTGTTATGATCCAAAGATGAAATATAGAGGGGAGTGACAAAATATGTTTGTCGTACTTTCCAAATATTCTATGGGTTTGTTAAATGTTATCATTGTTTATTATACTGTACATAATTTTGAAAATGTATCCCCTAAAAAAATCATTTTTAAATCGACCTTTTGCGTTGAAAAACGTGGTAGCAAAATCATTTTGTATTATTTTTTGCGCAAAATTTCTAAAGTGGGGGGGGGGGGGGGCGGGATACAGAGAATATTCCTTATGATATTTCTTCTAATTAGCGAAAAGCGATAAACTAAACATAAGGGGTAAAATTGTGTGTACCAGTGTTATTCGAGAAGTTATAACACTTTGGCCTGCACGACATAATATAAGATGTGGGAAAATGACAAACAAAAAAAATTACTGTTCACAGAAAGAAAAAAAAAAGAGTCAAGATGTGAGGACAGCATTTATTATTCCCATAACCCAAAACAAAGAGCTGCAAAATATAACACATGAGGTAACTGCCTTCTCTCTTGTATTAGGTCACAATCCTTGCTCAATGTGGCGCCCTTCATTCTCAAACACCGCCTGCAGACGATAGATGAGAGAATGGTCACAATTAAATAGTTGGAATTTATAAAACGTGCCATCTGATAGAAGCCTTCAACATGGCCAATCGATAAAAACGCGACTTAATGTACCCCCATAATCGAAATTGTAAGGCGTCAAGTCTGGTGATATTGGAGGCCACTGGTATATAAAGTGGCGACTTATCAACGAATTTCACCGAACGTATCCTTCAGCAATTGTTTGGCACCGCGGGAGATATGAGGAGGTCCTCCATCTTGCATGAATGTTATTTCGCTTAGTGCTTCTCTGTCCTGCAATATGGAAATAACCTTTTCTCTCAAAAGTTGAACATAAGGTTCACCAGTTACAAAAACGGTTTTAAAAGTTCTTCCATTGATTTTTTCAAAAATATTGGCCCAAAAATAAAAGAAGAAGTGAACCCACACAAAACTGTAACTCTGTGCTGATGAAGTGGTATTTCTGTAAAAATCCTTGGGTTTTCTGTTGCCAAAATGAGGCAGTTTTGAATGTTAAATTCTCCCTTTAGATAAAAAGTGAGCGTCATCTGTTCTTAGAACATTTGACAGCAAGTTTTCATCAATATCAATTTGCCGGAAAACCCATGCAGCGAATTCTTGACGCTTCTCAAAATCGCTGACTTTCAACTCGTGAAAACTTTGAATTTTGTTAGGGTATTTTTATAGAAAAATTCTAAATGTGTGCTCTCTCCAAATTGTTCCATACGACATCCCCGTTTGTCGAGAAACTTGTCTAGCACTTACTACTCCATACGTGGATAACGTTTCAATAGCTTCAGCATTCTGCAAAACCGTAACAGCCACTGACTTGCATGTCGATGGTCTTCCACTCCGAGGTTGTGCTTCCAGAGATCCAGTTTCCTCAAAACTTTTAATCAATCGCTTTAGAGAGTAGCAACTCATTGGTCCTTTACCGCTTCGAATACCTTTAAAGGAAGGAAACGCTCGTAAAGCTTCAGTGGCAGATTCTGAATCACAATTAAAAGAATTCACCAGGAGTGCTTTATCCTGTAGTGACGGCATACCAGGGGGAAGGGGAGAAGTCCGACCACACCTCCTTGCGGTCCCCCCTGGACCCTTGGAATATTCGACCAAATTCTGGTTCGTTTCCAAGATGACTAACGTTGCAACGGCACCCATTTTCAAATGAAGAGCAAAACTGATATCTCCAGTAATGCTACCGCGTCCGGGGTAACTGCCGCGTCAGGAGCTGCAGCTCGAGCTCATGATGAGAAATATACTACGAGGACACAATTCAATCTACTACAACTCATATAAATGGCACCCAGAGGAAATAAAGAGCTGACTTGTCTTCTCCCTGAAAACAATGTACATATTACTTGTCTTCAGGAGACAAAATTGAATCAGAATCTGAGATTCAATATCAAAGATTTTACAACACTACGAAAGGACAGACCGGTAAAATTCGGAGGAGGACTTGCCGTTTTGATTAAAACTCTAGAAATCAAATTTAAGGGAATCGCCTATAATCAGAGTAAGCCTAGAGAAAGCACGACAGAAGCTCAGACAATAGAAATCTATCTTACAAAAGAAGGCGCTAAATGCTATTAATGCGGTCTGGGCAATATCGACTAAAACAAGAATCAATTCTATCAGATCCTCACTCAAGCTTCTAGACTCAATGGGTCTGTCAACCTTGCTCTACGCAGCTCCAATTTGGGCAAACAACCTAAAAAACTTGGTTGCCAGGGTACAAGACAATTTCTTACGGAGACTTCTAAATTTATCCAGATATACTCCTGGTTTTATTCTACGTATGGAGTGCGGAAGAACGTCACTGGGAGTTGCGGTGCTGAAACTTACACTCGGGTTCTGGCTTAGAATTCTAAAAATGAACAGCAGCCGACTCCCCCAAATATGCTTAGCTCAACTATATGAGATATCAAGAAATAGAAATATATATATTGGACTTGCGGAAAGTTTGGCCAACATACTCAACTCAACAGGATTTTCTTCGCTAATTAACTGCAACGATGCAAGGATTATCCGGCAAGAAATACCTTTAATAACTAAAATTGCAATAGAACAATCTATTCAAAGTGACCAAGCAAAAATAGAGAATTCTAAATTCTACCCTCACTATAAGTATTTACACAGTTCATTCCGAATTGAAAACTATTTACTTAGCAACTTTCCATTCCCAGTAAAACGCTATATCGCACAACAGAGAATACTATATTCGTTTTTCAAGGAAAACCATACAAACATTTTCAAAGAGGGTGATAAGATTTGTGATCTCTGCAAAGAAAATATGGAAACTGAACTATCTCATTATATCTATGAATGCCAAGATATTAGTGAGGAGAGAAGGACATTCTTTTCAATGGTAGACACCAGCCAACTTAGGTCAATCCAAATGATGTTAACCAGTGCCCAAACAAGCAGACTAGTTGCTCAGGCCCTATATAATTTTTACAAGGCAGTAGGTGTAAAGAGGGAGAAAAGAAAACTTGGAAGCTATTGTTCTTACACCTCAGAATGATGACGAAACATCGAGGAGCCATCGTGTTGGTCGACGATGAGATTGCGGAGCTGGTAATATGGATGGCTGTGCTGGAGTAAACCTCCTTTTTGTGTCTGGATGCTATATTTATGGCGAACTAATCAACTTAGTCCCTATTTCTGCTCCGCGCTTATGGAATTGAAGACTTGGGGCGATGGCGTCGACCTTTCATATTAAATCTTACTTTTCCTTATTACTAATAATTGTATATAGTTGCGGAACTACTGGTTTCCTGTGCTGCTCTTTTCCTGATATTGCACCTTGTACGGAGAATCTGTATAAGACTAATGTCTTAATAAAGGCTTTGTGTGTGTGAAATCTATCTTACAGATAAAACAATTCCAATCATAAATGTTTATTACCACGATAATACTAGCATCAATATAGGCCTGATAGAGACATTAAGTGAAGCGTCTTCGGATATCGCAATCATACTTGGTGATTTTAACGCCGAAAGACCAACTTGGGGATCACCTTTCCAGGATAACAAAGGTCAGAAGGTTGAGGACATGCTAACCGACCTCGACCTTACAGCGCTAAATAACGAAAAGAACACCTATCTATCCAAGTCCACAGGCACAGAATACGCAATAGACATCACAGCGATAAATTACAACATCGCACCCACAACACAATGGAAAATTCTGAAAAGTGCAATCAGTGACCACAGATCAATTTTAACAACCATAAAATTCAAAATTGAGAATTTCCAACAGAATAAAAGAACACTGGAAAAAAATCACAGAAAAAGTTTGAAGAACTGTGCAACGAAGAATTAAATCGCAGAACGATTGACAAAAAAATTGGAAAAATTCTCTTCGAACATATCCAAAAGCTGCAAAAGTATCGATACCTAGAGGTAGACGTAAAGACCTGTGAATAATTCACTGGAAGGATCACAATATCGAGGCAATGATTGCAGAGAGAGACAATATCAATGAACTTCTTAAAACAAATAAAACAGAAGAAATCATAAAGGAACTCATTGATATTAGTCACAAAATAGAACAAGAAATTTGGATATTCAAACAAGAGAGAGAGAGAGAAAAATGGGCAGAATTCTGCGAAATAAATGGATCCAAAAATGGAAAGCCATCACTGGAATATAATTAGTGTTATAAAACAATCAAAACCAACACTAATCCTCCAATACTCTAACCGATATGAATAGCGAGAACGAACAAACAGATGGCTGAGATAATTGCTGAATATCTTTCAAGCACTTCCAGACTCAGCTATACGAATGAAGGCAGGACTCTAAAAAAATAATGTAAACAGGTTAGTTAAACAAGCAAGAAATTACCATCAACAAGATATTTTCTCGAGAGACTTCACACTGAATGAGCTAAACTCATCAATAGGAAAGTTAAATCCAAGATGTCACCTGGAGATGCTCTAATCTTTGGTCAAATGATTAAACACTTTGGAGACGAAGCTAAAATCAACTCCTACGAATACTGAAGATTTCATGGCAAACTGGTAAACTACCAAAGAATTGGAAGATATCAATTATAGTGCCAATACTGAAACCAAACAAAGATGCCAAGGAATGCAAGAACTATCGGCCAATTGCTCTTACCAGCATACTTTGTAAAATAACAGAATGAATTATCCACTCTAGGCTCATTGTCTAGCTCACTAACAATAATAAAATAAACTTCTACCAAACTGCCTATAGATCCCAGCACTGTACAACTGATAAACTGTTCTACTCCTGTCAATCAATAATAGATTTCTAGGAAAAAACCGCCAAAGAAGACCACGGCTATATTCCTTGATATGACCTCAGCTTTTGATCGAGTGTAGATATTATTTGAAAGGCCTGCACAACATCGGAGTAAGAGGAAAAACCGTAATCTGGATTGCAGACTTCTTAAGGGGAAGAAGGATAAAGGTTCGGGTCAATGGAACATTTTCCAAGGACCGAAGAACATGGGCTGGTGTACCTCAGGGATCTGTGCTCAGTCCTCTACTCTTCTCGCTATATATTAACTGTTGTTTATGTAAATAGATGAATATTATTTGTATTATTTAAAGCCTCATTATGTAAAAATATATGTATATATAAATTGGACATTTTTTGTTGGCCATGGTCAAGTTTGAGCTCTTGTACGTCTAATTACGAAAGAACAAAAGTGGCGACGAGGATGCGGGATCTACAGAGCCAGTAAAAAGTGAGGAAAACGGCGTCTATGCAAGTATAACAACTACATCTTTTAAACTATCTGGATCAAGAAAACAAAGGAGTAGAAAAGATCAGCATGACAAGTTCAAAGTTAATAGTACCTTTTAGATGCTATAGCCCAGTGGAGGACACTTCGATCTTTTTGTACAAAAATTTGAGGCTCTCTTTTTGGCATCTGAAGGAGGAGATTAAAGTGCTGATTTTTACCTCGCTACCAGATTCTGAAACTTTGAAACAGGGAAACGACATTTTCTTCCTGGTCTAATAAAAGATCAACCCCTATGATACTATCATTCAAAGAATTAAGCTGCATTTGGATCCAAAGAAGAAAGTGATACCGCAGTGATGCAGATTTTTAAAGAGAATTCAACAGGAGGGAGAACCAATTTCGGAATATCTTAGAGAATTGAAACATTTAGCAATAAATTGTAATTTCGGCGATATGTTGGGAACCATGATGCGAGACCGTTTTGTGACTGAATCAAGTTGGAAAGCCTGCAAAAGAAGCTGCTACAAGAAAACGACGATGTCACCCTGGGATAAAGTTTTGCAGTGGCGATCTCGTTCGAACTGGCGGAGATAAATACAAGAGAATTACAAGATAAATTAGTGGCCAAAATATCCCCTGTGAATGGAAAAGATAAAAGGGTGAGTACAATAATAGTATGTTGCAGCATAGGCCTTTCAGGCAAAGGGGAGAAATAATGTGTTATAGATGTGGTGAAAGACATTCACACGTGGCCTCTGTTTGCCCTCATAGAACAAAGACTTGTTTTAAAATGTAAAACACTGGGTCATTTAAGTAGGGTCTGCAATGCTAGTAAAAAATGTGGGGATGTAAATTTGTACAAGAGGACTCTATATATTCTGTTACAGGGCGAAACTGATGCCACAATATATTTAACAGTAGATGATTATTCTTTGTGCTTTACAATAGATACATGAAGTCCAGTTACGTTAATACCTAAAGATATTTATAAGATTTATTGGCAAGGTAAAAAATTATTTCCAACAAATTTGAGATTAAAATCCTTTTGTTGTAAATCATTTGAGATTATAGGTCAAAAATGTTTTTTGTAAAAGAAGCCAACCAATATTTACGATTAATAGTTGTAAATGAAAAATCCAGGTGATTTTGTTAGAAAGAAAATGCTTAAACAGTTAAAACTTGATTATTCTAGATATTGTTTTAGCATTAAAAATTTAAATAATGAATCTAATAGAAATAGTTTGATTAATAGATATGCAGATTTGTTTAACAAAGATTTGGGGCTGTCTGAAGGATGTTAAAATAAATTTTAATTTAAAAAAGGATGTGACTCCTGTGTTTTGTAAGGCCAGAAGTTTACCTTTCTCTCTAAAAAACAAAGTAGAGAATGAAATTGATCGTTTAGTGAATTCTTGCATTTTATAACCTATAGTTTATGCATATTGGACCGCTCCAATAGAACCAGTATTAAAAAAGGATGGTAGTGTAAGGATATGTGGTGATTTTAGATGTACAGCTAATAAAGCAATAGAATTAGATAGGTATCCCCTTCCATCGATCGATGAGATCTTTTCAAAATTATCTACAAGCACCGTACTTTCGACTCTAGACCTATCAAAGGCTTACTTACAAGTAATGTTAGCGGAAGAAGCCAAAGCTGTTATTGATATAAACACAACAAAGAGGTTGTTTTCTTATAAAAGACCACCATATGACGTAGCGGTAGCACCAAATAAAATTTCGGGATTATGGAAGGTCTATTTGCTGATTTGCCAGTGTGGCCTGCTATGATGATATTT